>JARHVA010002710.1:1367500-1385000 GCA_037957365.1 Torreya grandis | reverse complement strand
GAAGGAATCGAAGTGGAAACTAGTGCTATTGTCAAGGATAAATTTAAAGGTAAAGGTATAGATACCTTAAAAGAGAGATTTTGATCTATAACCAATGGATACTATAGAGAATATTCCAAAAAAGAAACAATAAGTGTGATGAAGGAATGAATCTTGAGGAAATTCAAATGGGTATATAATATATCTGACCAAAGAAGAATCTATAGGATATTTTAATGCACATAAATAGGATTATCTATGTGTGGCAAAGGTTAAGGAAAAGCAGATTCACTGGTATAACCATTACTAAGATCATTTCCCCAACTAGTTCTCCATTAAGGATCATAAGCAAAATATCTATCGTGAGAATGGAATAATAGTTGTAGAGGATGTATGCCATTCGAATATTTAATTTTACTAAGCATGATATACGTGTTCGAAAAATGAAATGCTCTTTGTAAACAAGTATTCTAATCTATAAAAATTATCTAATCAATAAGAATACAATAAAATATGAAATGAGCAATGTTAAGCACTATGAATACAATAAAAAGTAAAAAATAATTGTATGAAAGTGGGATAAGAAAGGTTTTGAATGATTATTAGGCTCTCATATATACTTTTGGTTCTGATTAGTGTCTGCCTAATGTTTTAGACCACTAAACATAAAGGTGGAACATTTCATATATCCCATTAAATTTAGTTTTGTGGTTAAGTTTAGATTAACTTTCATGGGCGATATGATCCTCACATGTTAATCAAACATTAGACAAATGTTAAATGATTCTTATTTATATAAACAAGAAGCCTAGGCTTTTATAATATATCGTGATGTACGGGGAATCTAAACTCTTTGTTTACTCTTGTATTATGGCTATTAATTATTCGGGTAACCACCTCATGCTAGGATTTATATGAATATAACATCGCATATCCCTTAATGATAGTAACTAAGTATTTTAAAAATTATTAGAACACAATTTTTAAAAAAAACAGAATTAAATGAAAAATCAAGTGAAAATAAAGCTGAATTGTTTTTGTTTTCCGAAATCAATAAAATTTCAAACTAGAGATGAAAGAAAGAGCTTCTATGTTAGATTGATCCAAGGTCACATGACAATCTTTTCATTATCAAATTTAATCCAAGGTAAAATATATTCAATCAGTTTTTGTAAATTTTATCAAATATTGAAGAGGGTTTTCTTTTAATATCAAGAATTTATAGTTTTTTGAAAGAAAACTTATTTTAAACATCAATAAAAAATAACAATGTACTAAAAATAATGGGTTCACCAAAATGTGTAATCCTTTTATTATGCCAATGCACAGGATCTAGAAATAAAGGATTTATTGCTAAATTTAGCTCTGATGTATACTTTCGAAAGCACATCGACATCATCTTCTGATTTCCAAGGCCCTCGGTTGTGCGACATGCGCATCCAAAAATTTCATTCGTGTCATTATTGATATTATAGGCAAATTTAAGTGAGTTAATCCATGGAATTTAAATGAATGTAAGCTACAGTTTAATTAGTGTGAATAATGCTAAAAGTGTCATGTAGTAAGGAAATAAAATATAGATGAGGGTTTTATGCAAATATAAAAAGAATAACGCTATATGAACTTGATGACATAACTACCCCTCAGTCCTGAAAATACTGTCCCTCGAAAAATACAAAATATGGAGCAAATGCGTTCTGTTGAATGTTGATTGAGATTAGCTAATTCATTGTCTAGTCGGAACACCATGATTATTGTTGGATAGATGTTTTCCCTCCTAAATTGTTGCCAAGTGCAAAATGTTCAGAGTGAATCAGATTATGGCAACCATTACCTCAACTCAACCCCGACAATATCGAATACTATTAAAGCACTGGATATTGTTTATAATATTATTTTATAGTACACAGAATTAAAATATTATTTCCAAGGGAAACATTTCTTTATAATGTTTTCTTTAAACGGCATCCACAACACCAGGGGTAATTGTTTTTCCCAAAACAAACTTATTTAGTCAAAGGAAACATCGACACATATCGGCAAACAAATTAGTTACTAAAAATACAGTAGTACAGAACTATTATAAATATGTAGTTATTACGGTCAAGGTATAATTATTTATTTTGAGATTATGTTTAGTGTTGTTGAATTCGTTTGATTTTTTTTTTTTTTTTTTTTTTAAATTATTAGTTTTTTCCAAAAGTATTATACTTTTCATTTAAGTAAAAAAGTTTAAGTTGTAATAAATTTATACAAATCATTTTATATATCCTTCTAACATTTTGATATTAAAGAATATTTTAATATTTTTTTCAGTGTTGTCATGGAATATTTTATTTGCTTGTTAATAATTGAATAATTTTTTCTAAAAACATTTTTTTTTTTTTAATAAATGATTTTCATATATTTATGTCACATTTCAGTAGCACTTATCTTTTAGTTGAATAATTAGTAATTTACATTACTTATATTAGAAAATAATATGCAATATATTTTTTTTCCTAGACATTTTTTTTCTTACATTATAAATTTCCATTTACTTATCCAAAAAAATGGCAATTGTTTTCATTATTATTTTTAATTGGTTGAAATCAATTTAATAAGATATAAATAATGTATTAAAAATTATATAATTTTAATAATCAATACATATTAGTACTCATAAATTGTATTATTACACTTTTTAATATACAATTCTTATTGATTTAATATATAAATTAATCTTCAAGCTTTGTAAAATTGATACAATAATCGAAGTTACTAGTTGATAGGTGGTTCTTGTCGATCAAGTCATTTATTTAGTGTTACAAATTAAGAAGTTTTCTTTTTTTTAAATTCAACTTTTTACTATTTAATAAATTTTTTTTTTACTTTATTTATTTTATTTTTTATTTTTATTTTTTTACAGTTAAAAAGGAAAAGGGCTAGGAAAAATAAAAATATACTAACATGTTGAGTGAGAGGGAGAGGTAGAATAAGGAAAAATGGCCATGTCAGCAAGGACATGGTATGAGTACAATACTCCTATGTTAAAGGAGAGGGATAGGGAGAAATAAAAAGAGAACACCAATAACCATATGGTAATGATTTGACCATTTATATGTTAAGAAATCGACATATTATCCAAAATGAGAGGGAGGAAATAGATTATTTCAGCATACATAAGGTTATGACTACATAATACACATGTTGAGGAGAAATGAATCCCCGTGTACACATAATGCTGAAAAAATAGAACCCAGACACAAGAAGAGGGAGATCTTAAAAGTAAGGGAAAAAATAAGATATGCTGATGTAAAATGATATTTGATGAGATCTTGATTGCCGTTTTACATTTTTTTTATTATTTCATATCTTAATAAGATAAAACATTCCTAAATTCATATTGTATAATATATTAGGATAAAAATTTGAAGTGAATATTAATGTTATATATGACTTAATGTTTGCACTTGATCTCTATGGAAATGACCAAAAGGATTTAAATACTTATCTTGCTTTAGTTCCATGTATGTTTGAGACTACATGGAAGTGTGAAGAAGTGCTAAAAGTATATTAAGAGCCACTCAAATAAGGGACTAGGTGTTTGGAACTATTTGGATTAATCTATTAGTATATAGACTCCTACACTAAATTATAAAATATTTATTATATAAATTTCATGTGTGTGAACCATATGCTTATATTTTTGAACCAACCCTTTATAATCTTGTAATATATATCTTCATGTGATATTCGAGTTTCCCTTTGAAAACATGTCTCTTTCTCTCTGAAACCCTGTTGAAAGTAGAAGTCCATAAGAGGGGGGTGAATAAGTGACCTTAAAAAATTATTACAACTTTACATTACCATTTATTAACCATGAAACCATTGGAGAGATCAATCAGTTCTTCGAAAATCAATCACACAAACATGAAATAATGAGAATAACACAAAATAAGTGAAGAGCCCTTAAAGGGAAGAAAAATAGCTACAACATATGAAAGTGGACTACAATCCTATAAATGTTTTAAAAACATCAAATTATATTGAGCACTAACTCAACTGAGAGCACCAACCCCAAATTGTGAAGCACCCACTTGCTAGGAAGCTACAACTCCCTTTGTGATTAAGCACCAACTCAATAAAATTTTATTTATGACAATAATATAACTCATTCGTTATTCAATAAAAATATGATGATCATTTCTTATTTATATATTCCATAATCTCAATGAACACTCTTATTTTCTTACTCATTAACTCACAAATAGGCCTAAACTTCCTTGTATATATACTAGTCTTATTGTCACACACCACTTGGTTAGCCACACAATTTTAACCTCTTAGCTTGACCATAAAATAGGTATTAGGGAATATTGTGAACAAGGTTCAATTTAAATTTGAACCCCTTTTGGTCTGCCATAATTCAATTATGCCTTATTTCTCCTTTAGGTCTCATGGATACCTAATTTCATTAGGTGTGTCATCTTAACACTAAAACATGATTTTTTTGAGCCTAGATAGCCTTCTTCAACATTAAAAAAATACTAAACCACTTAACCAATGCACTCTTCCAACCTAATCCATGCTTTATTAGACCTACATCATTCATTCATACCATGAATGTTTTTTATGAAAAACTACCCTATTAGGCCTATGTAATTCAAAAGACTATCTTACATTAATGAAGCTTAAATACCCTTAAAATACAAAACCATGACAAATGAAACATGAAGATAAATTGCCCATGACCTCAAGCTCATCACCAAATTTTTATAACACCTTCAATTAGGAAATAGGTGCTTAAGAAAATATCTGAAACTCATTTACACAGAACAACCAAATCACCTCAAAAATAGGTCATAAAGAATGAGACCTCCATTGCCTATGTAGAAACTTTTCATGACTCCAAATGCTTTAAAAATATTCTATGATATCTCTATAACATCATCAGATATAAAATTCATATGGTCTAACCACAAATATTGGTTTTGTAAACCAATTTCTTGACCTTATGTCTCACATTCCAATTTGAACTGGACAAGACATTTTGTGTACAACCTTTTCACCAAATACACTGACCTATAAATATTATCCAAAGTATGATCATATATACCACTAAGATGTAAAAGTTTCCTTGTTATGTGGATTGAGAAACCACTATCTATATACCACTTTTCATGTCTTCATATTGGATGTCAAACATAGTTTGAGATAGCATGGATTCCTTTCCTTTAGTCTTATATTCCTCCTTCATTTTGTCCATGGGGTCTAAATTTTGGATCTACTTATCAATGGTATAACAATATACCTTTTTTTCTTAATTGATCTTACTCATATGCCTCATCTTTCAATCTCTTAGAATATGTCTTCTATGGTCAAAATTATAGCATAAAATTTTATTCATACTATTAAAATGAACGTTCATCCTATTATTCCATGACCTATTGCTTTTAACATGATGTCTACAATCCACAGCTCTATGTCCATACTAATTGCATAAGGAATAGTAACCATTTAAATAATTCACAGACCTTATTTTTATGATAGGAATTCTCTTTTCATGACTATTGAATGATTCACCTCTACCTTTGTTATATATTAAAGGATTTGTATTATTATTGACTTATTCATGGTTAATTTAGATCTCTGATTTGAGAGTTTATACATAAGAATTAACTCTATACATAGTGTATTCTTCCTTCTTGGTCTTAACACATGTAGTGACAATCTTAGTCTGAGTTTTAAACTATTTAATGATCTATTTATATTCATTGGTGTTGTTGATTAGTCTCTATTCAAAGATATTTATTTTTTACTCATAAACCTTAACCAATGATATCAATTTTTTATTCTTCCTTATTTTAAACATCAACTCCTCTAGAGCACTCACCAATTCTACCTTAAGGCTCACTTCAGCCTCTTCTTCATTTCATTCCTCATCTTCCATAAGGATTTTCCCTTTTGAATAACTTTCTTTGTCTATTTATATGGCCATGAATATCATTTGATTTCTATCATGATCAACACTATCTTTATCACTATCAATTATACTTTTATCACTTATATCAGAGGAGTTACTCCCTTCCTTTGTATAAAATGTTTTTATGTTCTTAAATGACCCTTTCATACCTCCATACTTCCTGAAGTTGTATTTATTATTATCAAACTTATAAGGCTTATTATCCTCACCATGATATTCATAATGCTCTCCATCATGCTCATATCCATCCTTGTTAGGTCAAGTTGATGTAAAGTGATAAATCATACCACAGTTAAATTACTTAAATGAAAAATTGCCCTTATACTTACCTAATCATTTCCTTAGTTTTTTAATAGATAAAAATTATATATTATAATCTTAAATGTCTATATCAACATCGTCATTTACATTTTTAGCTTGTGACTTTTTCTCAAATTTATATGTAACTTACTTCTTGGAAAATCTTCCATCACTTATTCTGAGTTCACAGGAAATCAAGATGGGATGAATCTCATCCATCTGTAGTTTATTGAGATCTTTGGTTTCCTCTATGATTGAGACTATTGAATCAAATTTAGATGTTAGAGATTTTAATACCCTTTATACTATTGTTAATTCTTCTAACTTTTCTCCTAGACCTCTTATGACATTTAACACTTCATCTACTTTTAAAAGATAAGATTCAATTTTTCATCCACCTTCATTCTCACACTTTCAAAGTACCTTCAGTGGGTTTGTAATTTTTCCAAATCAATTTTGGTATACACTTTGTAGATGGCTTGTAACTTTTCCCAAATTTATTTAGATAAATTAAAATTCATGATGTTTATAAATTATTCCTCTAAAATATCACTTAGGAGGGAATTCATTGACTTTGAGTTATTTTCACTTGCTTTCTTTCTTGTTGCATAAATTTATGGTGTATGAGGTGGAGTCAATCCATCAACAACTAATTTCCATATTTCATAGTCCAAATACATTATATAAGTCTTAATTATGATGCTCCAAAATTCATAGTTAGTCCCATTGTTGAGAGGGCCCTTATTGGTTGAGAAACCTCCTTTTAATTGATGACTAGACATGTCTGTGAGTCTAAGATATCATTTAGGCTATTACGCTTACTTTGAAAGACCAAGATCTAATACCAATTGTTAGAAAAAAAATTCACTAAGAAGGAGCGGTGAATTAGTGACCTTATAAAAATTTGAAAACTATACATTACCCTTTATTAACCATAAAATCAATTTAGTGAATAATCAATACATCAATAATCAATAACACAAACATGAAATAATGAACATAACACAATATGAGTGAAAAACCTTTGATTGGAAGAAAACTCTCTATGGCCTCTATAATAGGAATAAAGTCTTATAAATGGTTTCAAAAGATAATATTATTTTTATCACCAACTCATATTGGAACACTAACCCCAAACTTTCAAGTACCCACTTGACCAATGTTTTAGCAAGCATACACTTGTTAGGAAGCTACAACTCTATTTATGACAAAGCACCAACTCAGTCAACTTTGATTTATGATAATAATATAATTAAATTGTATCTCAATCAATATATTATGATCACTACTCATTTTATTCTCCTTAATCTCAATGGACACTCTTATTCACTTATTCACTCACAAATAAGCCTAAACTACCTTGTATATATATTAGTCTCATGGTCACACACCACTTGGTCAGCTACACACCTTCAAAATCTTAGGCTAGACACACAAAAATGTCTTAGGACATATTTTTAAAATTTGTCAATCATGATTTGAACCTATGTTGTTCTTCCATAATTCAATTAGGCCTTACTCCTCCTTGAGGTCTTATGGAGACCTAATTGCATTAGGTCTGCCCTCTTAATGCTAAAACTTGATCTTATTTGGCCCAAACGACACTTATATAATTATCTATTATAATATATTACATTATTTATCATACCTTCATCCTACATTCATACCATGAAATCTCCTTCAATACAAGCTACCCTATTAGGCATGTGTAGCACAAATGTCTATCTTATAATAGTAAAGCTTAAACACCCTTAAGATACTCAGCCATGAAAAATGAAAAATAAATACATATTATCCATGATCTCAAGGTCATAATAGAACTATGGGAACACCTTCACTTAGGAAATAAGGTCTCAAAACATCTTTGCAAATCATTTTCTTAGAATTTTTAAATCACCTCAAAAACTAGTCATGAAGAAATAAACGTCCAATGCCTATATATAAACTCGTCATTACTCCACATGTATAAATACAATTATATAATATGAAAAAACTATACTTATATATAAATTTTATATGGCCTAATGGAATATATTTGTCTTCTAGATCATTTTCTTGACCTTATGTCTCACAGTCCAATCTAAAACAAACAAGCCATTTTGTGAACAATAGTTTAACCATATACACCAACCTCCAAATATTATTCAAATAATGATCATCATTTATAATTAATAAAAAAATTATTTATGTACATTTATTTCATAAATATATCACGCACAGACCCTCAAACTATCTCTTCATCTCTATGTGGGTTTTACATAATCTACAACATTAGGTTTGTCTATGACTGGCTTACTTGTATGACCAATTTAAATCACTTCAAATATAAACCTATACAGAGAATATCATGGAAAATAGAATTAGTCTCTATCTTCTTCTTTCATCCATTTACTCTTCTTAACCAATTCAAATTTCAAAAGCTACAACAAATTCTTGATAAATAAGCTTGTACATATACCTTTTCTCTCTCATCTGACTAGCACCACCACCTGGAGTTACCTACGAGAATTAACTACATACTAAAATATTTTCTCTAGGTATTTAATTCCACCTTAAGATTATTTGAACAAAACTATCATATTGGGTACTTATTAGGCTTTTAGGGAGGTTTAACACATCTTTTGGTGTTAACGACTTTTCATAAAGGATAACCACTTAAATACAAAACTAATAACTAGAGATCTAATTTATAATCCTTCCCCATCTCTCTTAAATATACCATACTTCCAATAAGAGATTTGATGTGTTTATGAATAACTTAAAGTGCTTCTTAGGTTTGACTACCTCATTTTGTGAGATTGAGAATTCCTAAAATGTTTATTCATATACTTTTTCTTCACTTATTGACCTCAATTATAGGTTATAATACCTAACACAACTTATTTCACATATTTTAATGATATCATATTCATACGTAGCTTATAAATTGATCTTCATACATCACTATCCTAAACAAGGTCTAGGAGTGATCTGGGTGTAGACTTAAAACTGAAGGTCCTATCCCTATAGGCTCACCCTAAAACTCTCATGAATTCTTATATACCTTACTCACATGCTAAAAAAAATGTCATACAACCTTCACATGCATTTGATAATTCATTTCACCATGCACATACCTCTTCATGTCATGACTATGTATCCTATGCACTTGACATCAATGACCTATTCCTTACATGCTGATATTAATAATGATATCAATCATGTAGACTTATGACATTAGTTTTCTTAAAATTATCTCTTTTCATTTCTCTTGTGATTCCTTAATCACCTTCACATGAACCTTCAGTAGATGCACCTTTGACATTAATGACCATAATTAACAAATCCTTGGTTCACTTTCAGTAATCGGTTTAGCTCTGAAAGATAATAGTAAAGTGATTGACTTGACCTTTACTAGTCTCTAATTAATGTTTCATTATTTCTTGCATATCCAATAATCCAAAAAGGAAAAAACCACATATTTCTCCCCTGAGGTGTATGTGTGTAATTACCTTTATTTAATGAATTGAACTTACAGCCAAAATTTTAACACCTTATAAATGGAAAACCTTAATTCACTTAGGTGTTTTAGACTAGGGTAGGACCTAATCTTTGTGATTTATTTTTAAATTGATAATTTAGAGTAAACCCTCTAAATGTGAAAGTGAAAGAATAAGCTTATTTAATGTTTTATTGATATTGCGAGATTATTAAATAGGATTAAACCTATTCTATATTTTCATGGTTATTTTTTTGTATTTCCTCATGTTATTGACATTCAAAATGTATGATATGACCAATAAATAAGATTTAAATTTCAAAAGTAATTATTTATTGGCATAGGGATCAGAGCATCAAAGTTGGATGCCTCTAAAATTTTGTAATATTTCTAGTATGTCAAACATGTTTGAAAGGTATAAATATTGAACTAATGATATAGTGACACTTATTAGATGATAATGAAGAGGCTATGCATGATATATATAGTTAATGTAGGTGGCTAATAGGTAGTCAGTTATGTGAAACCCAAAAAAATCATGTGCTTAAGAGACAAAGGGACAAGGGTGTGTGTGTGTGTGTGTGTGTGTGTGTGTGTGTGTGTGTGTGCGTGTGCGCGCGCGCGCGCGCGCGCGTGTGTGTGTGTGTGTGTGTGTGTGTGTGTGTGTGTGTGTGTGTGTGTGTGTGTGTGTGTGTGTGTGTGTGTGTGTGTGTGTGTGTGTGTGTGTGTGTGTGTGTGTGTGTGTGTATGTGTGTGTGTGTGTGTGTGTGTGTAGGCACAAGTCATGTAAGGTGAACCTCGAATAAGACTAACATACCAAGTGTCTAATATAAGATTTTAGTATATAGAAATGCCTCCATTATATTATAATATTCAAATGAAATATAAATCTAGAATAAAAGGATAAATAAATTCACCTTACTATTGAAACACACCTTGTATTTAAGAGAACTCTACATCAGTATATATTGTCAAATGCAAAAATTAATCTCTTTTTGTGAAATGAAAGATGAACTTAAAATGAAACTTTTTAAACTTAAATATAAATGAAGGAATGTACATGTAAGTGTGTGAATCATTTTGACCTATGATTTTGTTCAAAATGACTATTCTTGTTGATGCATTGGAAAACTATGCTTCATGTTGAAGGATTTGAAGAATTTTTCTTTTCCTTTAATCATTTAAGATTGGAGGTGATCATGCCACAATAAATAAATTTACTGTGTTTAGGCCTTGGGTTGGTGAAATAATTTACTAAACCCTAATAATTAGTACTAGGCCATTGGGTGATGTTGAATATCATCCATACTACTCATTTAAAGTATGTTTAACTTTAAGATGAGATGAGGGCTTATACTAAACTAAAGTAGTGTGAATCAAACACTATACATGGACATATAGATTCAATATGTATCCTTTGGTACCAAAAATTCACATTAGTGTCATGCTATTGAAAATTTAATTTATAATATTATTTGTACATGAATAATTTTCATGTCTCATAATCTAATCCCATCAATACCAACATTAGAAACTATAATATTAGATGCATATATATTTATCTTTTCCAAATTTTATATAATTAGTGCCAACATAATAGAGGATGTTGTACATGTTTATCCCACTTTTCCCCTAATTTTAAAAATATAATAGAGTAACTTATATTTTTATAAAATTCATGCATATGCAGTTTATATGTTCCCAAAATCAGTCTCAATTTATAAACATTTATCCTATCATAAAAAAAAATTAATAATCTATACCATTTTGGACTTTATAAAATAGGTAATTTTTCCCAAATTTTGAATTTACCATAGATTAATGTTTGAAAGTGTATGACAATCTCATTAATATGAAATAATTTTTTAATATATATATAGTTTATACATATTAAAATAAAAGTGTTAACTACAACATGTTATACAAAAATACATAATCATTTAGAATCATATGCAAGCATGTGAAAAATATGCCATCATAGTTTGAATATATTATCAAATCATGCCTTAAACATGTAGTGTAATGAATATAGATTAAGCATGAAGTGATAACCATCACCATTATAAGCATTGAATAAAAGATTATATAAAAAGATGCATGATATGATTCTTGGTACATCATAAAAATAGGGACGTGTATAATATGCTTCATGACACTATAAAATCATTAAACTTTATAGGCAAAATAATCTTTATCCACTCGTAATTACATGAAGTATTTTTTTGACAAACATAATAAAGTCATAGTAATAGAAATAAATTCCACATAATCCAAGTCCCACAAAAAAATAAACAATCTAATGTCACAAAAGGTAAAGTTCTAATTAAATAGTCATACATTAAAAATTCAATCAGTCAAAAGTCACTGAAGAATGCAAGGGCCCAAACGATGATTTATGCAATGAAAACTTGGTCAAGTAAATGTCACATAATAAGGAAAGGGCTTAAATAAAGAGACATATACAATGAGAAAATCAATGAGAAAAATATAGACAAGAAATAATGAGCCACATAAATTATGATAAAAAAATTAGCATATATGAAATGAAATAGTAATAGTGTAACGTATTAAAATTTTAACTATTGTACACCAATAATATATGTCAATGATATAACATACTAAAGCAAAATATCCATGAAATGTAACATTAAAAAGAATAAAATTAAGATCAAAGTGTCTGTAAGAAATTAATGTAATTCAACATGAGAAATGGAAATTTTCATAGGATAATAAAACCTATAATAATTTAACATGTGTAATAAGATACACCCAACATCATCATGGTCCTCAATTATAGTAATGTCCTACATCTATACATCTATGTATTTTATAGAACATAAATGTCTTGAATCCCACTCTTATATACTTTGAAACCCATGTGTGTATGGAAAAATGGATGTAATCTAATAAACATGTGATATGCAAATAATGTAATCTAAAAAACATGTCATGCTTAAGTCCTAATTTTAAATTTTAATATATTTTGATTTTTTTATATTTTTAAAATATACTTTTAACAAATAATTATAAATCTTAACATTAATCATATGGGTCTATTCCTATTGGTATATCATCTAATATTATGGTTTTCATATATTGTATATACATATTGAATTTTCTTCCACTATCTATTATTCTTGATGAGATTGTTTTACAGTTAAATTTAAAGCATTACCTTACTAGTTATTATCATTACCATCATGTAAAATATTGATTTCTCTCCTATCATATAGGAAAAATTTTAACCAAAACTTACCATGTGTATCTTACATCTATTATAACCATTATCATCCCAAAGTAATATTGAAGTGGTTGGTAGGCTGTATCGCCCATTTGTTGTATCCATGACCTTTGGCCCAAAAGTAAAATTTTCCATTTTTATATTTATAATTGAGCTTGGAAAATGTATAATTTATTTAATTATTCAATTTATTTTCCCCAATATAATGATTGAGAATTATTTTTTATCTTTTTGAATTCATCATGAATGCCCACCATCAATTTGTATTGTTATAGTCATGTTTTCTTGTCATGGATCTCCATCAAATGTTTTTATGTTGTATTTGTGTTCTTATATCAATCAAAAGTTACTAGTCATCATTGTTTCCATAGTTTTATTACCATAATAATCACTTCATTTTATAATTTTGAATTTTATACTGCAATGCTACAAAATTTTTTGCCTCATGCCCAACTATTCCATAGTAATACCAATATTATTTGACTTAATAATATAAAACACACAAGAAAACTTTATGTGAATTAGTTAATAATGAAATTATTTTTTATCAAGTAACATTTTTAATAGGATGTTTTGTTTATGTTGATTATTAGTTATATGTAATGTTGTGGAAGGTTTTCTATTTAGGAATTTTACATTGTATACTATAATCTGTTATAAAAAAAATTATAATGTGAAATATTCCATTATACTTATGCTAGAGTTATACTTAATTTTTTTTTAAATTTCATGATGGTTCATCAATAATATAACACTTTTTGTGTGAGATAACATTAAAATGACTATTTTTAGTGTCACTATGTTGATTGCTGGGAATTATTTTCTTCCATTTACCCACTTGAGAATTTTCTTGAGTAAACATATTTAATTTATCAATATTATTTGTAAATGAATTATCTTGATAATATCATGTATTAATAAACATAAACATATAAATAGATAAATAAGAATTTGGATTAAAAAAATTAAAATGTAGCTTGCAAAAATACTCCTTTCTATTATCTTTAATGTCATCATCATCATCATCATCATCATCATCATCATCATCATCATCATCATTAGCAACGCCATCACCATCATCATCATCACCATCATCATCATCATCATCATCATCATCATCATCATCATCATCATCATCATCATCATCATCATCATTGTTATCATCATCATCATCATCATCATCATCATCATCATCATCATCATCATCATCATCATCATCATCATCATCATCATCATCATCATCATCATCATCATCATCATCATCATCATCATCCTCATCATCGTTGTCATCATCGTCGTCATCATCATCATCATCATCATCATCATCATCATCATCATCATCATCATCATCATCATCATCATCATCGTCATCATCATCGTCATCATCGTCATCATCATCATCATCATCATCATCATCATCATCATCATCATCATCATCATCATCATCATCATCATCGTCATCATCATCATCATCATCATCATCATCATCATCATCATCATCATCATCATCATCATCATCATCATCATCATCATCATCATCATCATCATCATCATCATCATCATCATCATCTACACTATCATAATAATATGTTACTATACAATAAGAACTTTATAAGTGTACCAAAATGGGAATATCTTTAATTATCTCTTTTTTCTATAAAATAACTTATGGTTGTTTATTTGTTTCTTGATTAATGTTAATAACTAGATCATTATATTTTTTTGTATGAATATTGTTAATTATGATAGGTTGTGATGTAAGTACTATATAATAATGCATATAACTCAATTGTAAATTTATTTCATTATTATAAGTCATAATTTTTATAATATTTGAAGGGATCATTATCTTTGACACATGTATATAATGAAACATCATGCCTAAATTTCTTACATATGAAATATTCATGGCACTACCTTCATATAATGTATCTAAGGTCAAACATGGAGAAAATTACAATGAAGATGATTTAGAATTTAACTAATAATAAGTGTATCCAACATCTTGGCATCTACTATTGAATTGAAAAATATTGATACAAGAACATATCGTGAAATACTATTGATTTATTTTATGATTTTTTTTTGTTTTTTAATTAACTTCCATATTGACACCCATTTTATTAAAGAAAGTAATGTCACAAATATTAATTATTAATCCATTATCTATTGACACTAGCTTGAATAATTTTCTTTAAATTTGAAACTAAATGAAATATGTGTGAACTTTATCTATTATGTGTTTTGTGGGTAAGTATTCAATTTAAAAATAACTCACTTCTCTGATATGTTTTAAATTATTTATAAAGGAAGAAATGTATGTAATTTATTTATCATCGATGAGGTGTTTAATGATTTTAATTTGATTTTTTAATTAAAATATTGAAATTGAAATATTCAAATATATTGGTTTGATATGAAGATACAAGCATCTATAGTGAAATATTAGAATTCACTAAAATTAGAAACTTACTAAAAAATAATAAAGTAAGCTAGGGTTACAGAGTGTCCCTAAAAATAGTGATAGGTTTAATGATGTGATCTTCATGTAATTTAAAAATATGTTAAACTAACCTATAGATAGGGTTATACTAAAAACTATGAATTAAATTCTTTTATAACAAGTCTATGGGAGGGGGATATATGCACACTAAAACATTATTTGGGTAATTCAATCGTGACCCAATTGATTGTATTCTATATTTTTGGATCTAGACATTTGAGAATTATTTTGAGGAGTGAATTTATATCTCTTTCTATAAATTTGTTCAATAAAATACTTAAAAATTTAAAACCCTATTTATTTACATGCACTAGATAACAATTAAATTGCAAAAGGAAATAAAATGGGCTATTAAGGATAACCAAGATAGCCTAGGAAATCCCTTGTAACTGTATTTTCCCTACATAGCCAAAACGATTCTTAGGATGATGTACTTTTCATTCATATATGTGTATGTCCAGTAATGAATGTAATGTTAAATGATCTTTTCCCTATTAGTATCATTGACCCAAATAAATGAATGATGTATTTAACTTTTTAAGTAGTAGATAAATTAATAATTACACACTAATTATAATATATTACCTCTCTAAAATTGTTTTGGATAATAAAAACTGGGGTTCGTTATTAAAAGGACTGTTTATCATATATAGCTCTTGAATTTGAATTTTAAGCTTAGTGGTGTGTGAGAAGGACAAAATGAATAGAACGATTTTCATGAAATAGACTATTAAAAGCATATAAATTATAAATTATTCAACAAATTATATTGGGACATGTACTCATTACTTAGTCAGGTGTACATTGATTAATTTTTTGTGATTTGGTTTTGTCTGAAAGAGTCATAATAAAAATATAAAGACTTAGAATGAGATTGGGGTTTCCTAAGTTAGATTTGACAATGTGAAACAAAAAATATAAATGACATGAAACTAAAAAATAAGATATTGAATCATATGATGCATTATAGGTGATATCAAGAAGTTATTTATTTTTTAATAATAGTTTAAAAAATCTATGTTTCATAAAAGGCATGTTCTATATGAGATTTTGTCAAGTTTAGATGTGTAAATTTTACTCACTTTTCCTAATGATGCAATGAAGTGAAATTACTAGAGTAAATTAAAATGTGAATTAAATGCATGCATACACATTATCCTTTTATGTAATTTTTTTTGGTGAGAGATGCCTTGATGTGAGATATGAAATGATGAAAAAATTAATTATTTCACATATTTTAAAAATTAAAATCTTTATATTTTATTTATGAAATTTGAATATAGACAATGAATAAATTATACACCTAATAAAATATGCAATTTGATTTGTTTTTTAATTGTAAGTGGCAATATAGTACTTTAAATATTTTTTTCTTCCATATGACGGATAACAAAACATTTAAAATGTGGTAATAGGATGACTTGTATTCCATTACGTGTCCCCATACCATAACCATACTAAGTCATGGAGTTTAAAACTAATGGTGAATTTGGCAATGATAATTTTTAATGAGTGAAGCATTTTAACTAGAAAATAATATGCTTTCACTTATGAATAACATTATTATATATAACACAGTCCTATACCATATGATTTCACTTGTGAATAATATTTCAATGGGTCAAATAAAAGGGCAACCATATATGTTGAGTGTCATTTGACTCAACATGCCCCACTTACCACTATATAAATCACGCCACTACAGATAGATCTAGTTTTGATATTACAATGTTTCAACATTAATGTTTTGTAAGAAAAACATGATTGAGTATCTTGCCCACTATATTTGTACTAAATTTGAATGAAAATGATATTTAAATTTTAACCTGTTTACAACTTATAATATGAGAAACTTTTTAAAACTTCACCATCTTCTAAATTTTATTAACATATTTTAGTTTTTAATAATTTAAATAATGAAAATTTTTACTGTCTCATGACATAAAAAGTGGAGTACATCAATTTAATACATGAAACCATAATTTTTAATTTTATTTTTGAAAACTAACATGAAACTATAGTATTTTAAAACTT
>JARHVA010002710.1:1295000-1365000 GCA_037957365.1 Torreya grandis | reverse complement strand
TTATACAAGGATTTACATAAATTCATCTAAGAGGGTTATAGTTAAAAGTTAGATTATAAATTTGTTAAAAAAAAAATTGGAATATGAGCATATATCACTAATTAGGAATGTTGGGATTCCATTAGCTTCATTCACACATCCACAAATCCATGCTTGGTAATGGGTGAGAATATAACCTATTAGTTAGTGAAAGATAATGTATTTACATTTATAGTAGATCAATTAACATGTGTTAGCATTTTATAGAGGTGGTATCATGGACTTAAGGGATGGAGGAAGGATGTTGTGGAGATACTATAGATTGAAGTCAATTTTTAGATCCATGACCATTTTTTTTAATATATGAGTGGTTTTTCATGGCTTAAGTGACTCGTCATTTTTTTAATAAGGATAAAGGTTACGTTTTTTAAAATTAGGGACCCTTACCCTAAGACAGAATAAAAATATTGAGTCTATACTTTATTATGTATTAAATGATATCTAGAGAACAACTAATATGCAACAATAAAATTGTCTAGAATTCCTAAATTTTCAAACAACCACTACTACCCAAACTATAATAAATATACCCAAAAAAAAATTAGAATCTCGCATGATTTTTTCTTTGTTAGATTTGAGAGACATTGTCAAGGGTTTCAAACCTTATTTACCTTTGCCTTTATTTGAATGGATAACGATTTTATATTCTCCTTCCTCATTAGGATTTAGAAATATAGGAATGGAGATATCCAAAAACTCTTCTTAATTATGTGTTTTCACTGAGTCAACACTCCTTGTCTTTCTAATAGAGACTAGGCTATTAGATCTACTCTAATCTCTATAATTTCATTAGTCCTCTCTTATAACACAACAACCCCCGCTCCCTAATATTTTCTTCAAAACATAGAGTTTCATGGTTATGTTGCTCTTCTTCCAAGTGTATCTTTGATTCCAAACCCTCATTGTCACTTTCACTATCCTTTGTTGTTAGAACCATATTATGCCCAATTTCTACATTTTCCCACCATGATACCCTATTTCAAGATTCCCTGTTCCAAAAAATCTTATACTCCTAAAAGTGTTACCTTTAAAATCAAGGGATTTCATCTATTTTTTATCCTTGACTTGAAGTTTTAATTAAGAAGCTAAATATTTATTAAAATACACATACACCAAAATACAGGTTTAAGTGGAATTTCCCTTAATAGTAGTTATTTTTTTAGTGGTCCAAAAATTTCTTATTATATTTACAATGGATGAGAACACCACATCAACCCAGAATTGGTAAGGAAGATTTGGAATCCTAATAAAAAATAGTTTGAAGTTAAAAATTTCAATTTGAGCATTAAAATTTGGATGCAAGGTTTTACCAATAGAGTTTGTCTATCCCAATCCCAAACCATTTCATTAAAATTATCCTCTGTATCATCTATAGAATTAAAAATAAGAATAAAAAACCTCAAAAATAAGGGTGAATATAAATTTTACCTTCCACCTTATATTTGCATCTAGTTTAGATCCACTCATTTAATGCTGACAAATTCATCCATAACCCTTCAAAATTACAAATTAGTGCCTATGTTGATAACCATTCTTCCCTTATGGTAACAAATTTTATCTCTTGCTTATCATGTAAAACTATAGGGGTATCCTTATCTAGAATCACATGGGAGATTTCACATATTCTCATAACTTTTACAAAGAATATTTGACTAGATACCTACCCTATTTATTGACCTCTAGAATTAGACTATAATTTTTACTCTAAAATCATTGTATCTACCATCCCCTATTTCCATCCTGCTATTGTCTCATCCTGATTCACCAAACCCTAATTACTCCAAGGATATAAAATACCTGTGCATCTTAATGATTGATTGACTACCTCAAATTTGAGTTTACCTTCTGTTAACCACTGGTCTATGTTAAAATTATCTCTAGTTGGCTGAAATGGCCTTACCACCTCCTTTATTCGAAACCTGGTGACTCTCTTTTCCACTAAAAGCATTGATAGATCCCTCTATTTATGTAGGTTAGAAAAATAAAATTTAGGAATGGCACAAAACCTATGTTTAACATTTATTACTATGGTTATATATGCCTCTACCAATCCATCCATCATCATGGGTAAGGACACAATCATTGAGACATTTAACTCTAAACCCTCACCAATATCTTCCACATATTCATCACCGTTAGGATTACATATTTTTATTCTAACATACATCATTATTTTGATTGCCATTAAGGTCATTCTAATAACTCATCAATTTGGATTAGTTTATGGAGTATCTTTATCGATAGTGTTTTTTCATCAATTTATTAGGGTGCCTTTCCGAGAGAGGGAGAGAGATTGAAATTAGATGGATGAAATAGATCCCATTCCATATGATTATAGATTAAATATTAAATATCTTATACATAGATGATCTAGGATGTATTGGTGAGTATATGTAGTGGTGAAACCAACATAATTGGGATTCATGCTTCCAAATGCATAAGTAGGAGATCTAGTAACATTTATATGAAATATTGATGGCTAGTAGGTGGTATGTAAATATGTTGTATAATATAGTAATATTTTTTTGATTAATGTAGGATGTGATGAATATTAATCTCTTATCATATATTCAGCATTATGTGTTAATGTGACCTATGTCTGATAGTGTTGTGCATGAGTAGATAGTGGAGAGAGTGTAGGTACCATGGATAGATGCTCCTTTGTTTAATAATTACATTATTATGAAAACCAAATATCTCTAAGTAGTCAATACATTAGATGAAATTATAGTAGAGTGTGATAATTTTGTGATTGAGTTAGATTAACTATAATCAGAAATTACTCAACAATAGATGCTTCCCTTTGCATCCACATTAGATTTAGGTGTATTTAATTATATGGAGTTTGTTTGACATTAAGTTAAAAAATTTACCATTGAATATATTTTTGAATTATATGACTCTAAACATAGGAGGAGGTGTAGATTTATGTCATAAGATGCATGTAGTGCCTCAACCTTTTAAGCACTAGTGTTAGATTATAAAGATGTACATAATGATATTGATTATTATGTAGTTATACAAGGCAAAGGTCTTATTATTGATTGACCTCTGCAATGTATGAATACTTTATTGAGATATATAGATATGCTAATTTTATTTATGCATATATATGTTTAGTTTATGTAAAATTATATTTTAAGAGAATTACAAACCTGATGGAAAAAAGGAATGTTGAATAAGGATTTATTTTATTGTTTACATATGTACTAATTTGTGTATTATGTCTTTTATTATGTTCCATTTGTATTTTTTGTAGCTTGAGAATCCATATATGTGTAGGTAACTTAGTTAGTTCTTGTAGATTTTTTTTTTTTCATATTTTACAAAACTATTGTGAAAATATTTTGATATATTTATTAACAGTACCTTGAGATGTAATAATGGTGTGATTATCATGATTATTATCATTAATGACATTATTTGGAACCCTTATATGTTATATATGAATTATTTGATGATTTTTTAAATTTTTATATAAATTCAAGACAAATATGGTTCTTTATGTAATGTATTATTATTTTTTTTAATTATATATTTTATTTACTTTTATGTTTTTTTACCTTTTCTTTTAGTTCATATAAATCATTATCATGATGTTAGGTAATGCCATTGTAAGTAAAAATATTGTTGATTATTAATCTTTTCGTAAGCATGAGGTAGATGTTAGTAATTAGAATGTAATTTTATTAGATTTTTTATCCAATAATCTATTTGAGAAATCATGTGGATGAATATTGTATTTAAATTTTAAAGGGTAAATTTTGATTGATATGAAGGTATGATTAATATCAATATGATTTAAAATAAATCACTTTATTCTATGCAATAATTTAACTTTATTAGAATTAAATATAGCCTAATATGTGAGATGATTATCACTATTGTGTGTTTGTTTATTTTAATGTGACTTTTTGTGTATACTTTGCTAAACATTATTATAGAAATTTACTTTTATTTGTTTATAAATATGATCATAAAAATGAGTTGAGTTAATTTCATCATTTGAGTTTTGTTTATGTGATTCAATGTCCCCATTAATTTTATTTGACACTTTAACAAAACCAAGTTCTTATTCAAGTTCCAAGCCCTAATAAAAAAGATAAAAAAATGATTGACAAGGATGAAAAACTAACTTATATTTTAATGGATAAATTATACCTCTATAATTTTTTTTTTGATATATAAACTAATTGGTTGATAAATTAATTGGTGCATATAAGCATTAAATCATAAGATTTTTATTTTTATTTTTTATTTTTTATTTTTTAGTTTTTTTAATTTGAATTGTCTCAAAGAGTGTAAATATTCATATGTAAACCTAGGTGATTTCTTAAATATATTATATTAAAATTCCTTAATAATCCACTTGGGAGAGACTAAAATCATGTAAGGGAAAATCCCTCTAGACCTAGTAAATAGTGGCACTAATAATCTACTATCATTGTAACCATTAATAATTTCTCAAAAATATATAATATGAAAAAGGGTGTCTTATTCCATCAAATGTGTAAAAATTAATTATTTTGAGGTTAGAGAGTTCAGGTGGATATAAAATGCTACACACAATATGATTACCATGGATAACATCTGAGTCAACGCAGTCACCATAATCATTACTTTCTAAGGATAAATGGAGAAATTTCTCTTGAAAAGAA
Source organism: Torreya grandis (assembly GCA_037957365.1). Classification (NCBI taxonomy): domain Eukaryota; kingdom Viridiplantae; phylum Streptophyta; class Pinopsida; order Cupressales; family Taxaceae; genus Torreya; species Torreya grandis. The sequence continues at coordinate 1,360,303 of JARHVA010002710.1, read as the reverse complement.
CAAATAACATGAAATGAGTATATTATCACTTAGGAAGGCATGTTAAGGTTATTGATAGGATCATTTAAGCATTGCATTAGATTATTAATTTTATCAACGGGTACATTGTTATGAATAGGCTAAGGGTGAGGCATAAGATAATATTATCTATAGCTACACTATTATGAATAAAAAAGGAAGAGGTACATCTTCCTATTACTGATGTGGATTTTATTTGTAATTTAATGTATTAATGATCTATAAAGCACATTCTACATTAATAAAATAACTAGCATTATGATCACTATAATTAACGAGCTCACACATTTTTATTTTAAAGGAGGAACTATAAATATCATCATGATATGTAATAGCATCATTAAACAGAACTTTATCATTAAAATACATATTATGAATACCAGTGGAAAGTAAGGAATAATTAATATTTGATTTAGTATAATAATTTTTATCATCACCATAGTGATAATCATTATCACTGTAGAAATCCTTTTAAAATGTGAAGGGAAAGAAGTAGGATTACTTGTAGGTTTACTATTCTTATTTATGCATATATTATGTCAGTTTAATCTACAAGTGTGAATCTAATGCAATGTGTTAGCAACATGGATATAAAAATTAGGTGTGGAATTGTAAGATTCCTCTATGTTGAGATGAGGTAGAAATCTAACATATATTAGATAGTCATAATTGGGAAGAATTGTTTACTATAATAAGACTTATATAGTTTATATTATATTAATGTTAAAGGAATATTTCAAATAGGAAAAAAATTAAGGGAGAAATTATAACTCTAAGGGAGACTCTAATGTGAAATTTAGATAAAAATCCAAAGGAGAAACTATAGACCCAAGCAAATGACTCTAAAGGGTATTCCAAGGTCAAATATAGCTAAAAATACAAAGGGGAAATTAAAGAGGAAAGGAAAGAGAACTTGAAAGGAGGTTATAATGTGGAATCTAAACAAAAATCAAAAGGTGGAATTAGAAATTAATCTGAATAGTAATTTATATGTATGGTAATAGACAATGTAACTCTAGGGAGTAGAGAAGGAATCAAAGTGGAAACTAGCATTATTACTAAGGATAAATGTAAGGGTAAGGGTATATATACCTTAAAAGATGGATTGGGACATGTAACCAATGGATAATATAGATAATATTCTAAAAGTGAAGCAATATGTGTGATGAAGGGATGAATTTTTAGGAGATTGAAAAGGAAAAATAATATATGTGACCAAATAAGAATTTATAAGATATTCTGATGGGGAATAAATAGGATTATCTATGTGAGGCAAAGGGTAAGGAAAGTCATATTCACTGGTATAACAATTACTAGGATCATTTTCCCAACTATTTATTGATTTAGGATCGTATTCAAAATGCCTAACATGAGAATAGAATAATAGATGTAGAGGATACAAGAAATTTAAATATTTAATTTTACTAGCCATGATATGTTTGTTCAGAAAATGAAATGTTCTTTCTAAACAAGTATTGTAATCTTTTAAAAATATCTAATCAATAAGAATTCAATAAAAAATGAAATTAGCAATGTTAAGGAATATGAATACAATAAAAGTAAAAACCAATTGTATGTAAGTTGAATAAGAATGGTTTTGAATGACCATTAGGATCTCATACATACTTTTGGTTCTGATTAGTCTCAACTTAATGTTTTAGACCACTAAACACAATGGTAAAACAATTAATATATGCCACTAAATTCAGTTTTGTGCTTAATTTTAGATTAACTTTCATGGGATTTATGTTCCTTTCAAGTAAACCAAACATTAGACAAATATTAAATGATTCTTATTTATATAAGAAAACCTAGGCATTTATAATTTATCATGATGTATGGGGAAACTAAACTCTTTGTTTAATCTTCTTTTATGGTTATTAATTATTGGGGTAAACCCCTGATGATAGGAATTATATGAATATAACATCTCATATCCTTTAATGATAGTAACTAAGTATTTTAAAAATTATTAGAAAATAATTTCTAAAATAAACAAAATTAAATGAAAAATCAAGTGAAAATAAAATTGAAATGTTTTTATTTTCAAAAATAAATAAAATTTCAACATGGAGATGAATGAAAGAGCTTCTGTGTTAGATGGATCAAAGGTGACACGAGAATATCTTCTTTATCAAACTTAATCCAAGGTAAAAAAATATTGAATCAGTTTTTGTAAATTTTATAAAATATTGAAGGTGGTTTTATTTTAGTGTCAAGAATTTACAATTTTTTGAAATAAAACTTATCCTAAACATCAATAAAAAATAAACAATGTCCTAAAAATAGTGAGTTCACAAAAAAATTTAACACTTATAATTTTGTAATAAGCTAATAGAATTAAACTATTAAAACATAAATATTGATATTTATTATTCTAATATGAAAATACATTAAATTAAAAAAATGAATTAAATTTATTAAATATATTAAATTAAGTTAGAGTTAAATATTGTGCCTCAAAATAATTAATAATTGTCACTATGTAAACTTTATATAAGCACCAACTATGTACAAATGCCTTGTAGACAGGGTTATACTATAAATAATGATTTATTGTTTGTTGGGACAACTTTGCATGAGGTGAACAAGGTCACACATTGGCCTTTTATTGATACTATGACCATGTATATATTTATTTTATTATTTTAATCTATGAGACTAATTCTAAACACCAACTATAGATCTTTGTGCTTGGTTATACCACATGGAAGACCTAAAAATATAAAATTCTAGTCTTAAACATGAACTAGATATCTATGAGATAGTATAATTAAATAAAAATGGGTTAGTAAGGATAATCAAGTTGGCATTTAAAACCTCTTTTAACTAAGCACTACTGACATATATCAAAGATGTGTTAGGATGATGTAGTTATCCCTACTAAATTTATGTGTGAAATCATGAATGCAATGTTAGATGTTATTTTGCCTATGATCACCCTTGACACAAGAACATTAATGATGTATTTAACTTTTAAATTTTCATAAAAATCAATAATTATATAGTAATGAATCATATTATGGATTTGTATGACCTTTTGTGATAATAAAAATAAGAGTTAGCAATCCATAATACCCTTAATTAATAGAGGTCTTGAATTAAAATTAGAGATTATTTTTCAATTATATAGGCCAACTATATTAGACCAAAGGTAATAAAATATATTATTCATAATGTATAAATTTGAAATTCTTCCCCAATTTTTGCTCTGATAAGTCTGCAATCCTTAGATAGGGTTTCATTATGACCTTAGCTATGATGTGTCCTTGTCTGAAAGACTCATAGAAAATAGATAAAGACATATAACAGGACCGGGGAACCTCGAGGTAGACTTGAAAAGGTGAAACAAAAATATAAAAGTCATGAAACTAAAAAAATAAGAGAGTGAATCCTATTATGTAGACTGGGCCATGCCAATAAGTAATTTATTCATTAACAATAGTCTAAATAAGTAGGTTTACATTAAATGCATGATTTAGATTGTATTTAGTAAAAATTTTATGTCTAAAGGTGAGTTTTATGATTTTATACCTTATATAATATGTCTTTTTAAGTAATTAATCTCTTTAGTAATTCAAGGATAGAAATCTTAGCATGGGTATTTATTAATTGATTAATGATGGCATGCCCGTTCATTGGATTATAAGGTATCATGTAAGATGGAGGATGAAAAATAACATGTTAACTAAATCCATCTTATCATACATGATGAGTCACACTCCTTATTCCTTTTGATATAATATGTACCATTGAATTCTACATAAGCCTATGGTGAATAATGGGATAAAAATGGTAGGGAGTGGTATGGTAGCTGACATTAATTTGGTTTTTGGGGAAAGGTGGAATGAAAGTACTAATGAATTTCATATTTCATATATTGGTAACATTAATCATCTCAGATTGGATTTAAAATAATATTAATTAATGAAGGTTAAATATTATTCGTTATTAAATTTGACCTTAAAACAATCACGCCATGATTTAAGCCATATAATTATATAGTTGTTGTAAATTTTACATGGTAAATTGAAACAAAATTTTATTATTGCAATCATAACTTAGTTTACAAAATATAAGTTATGTAATCCATTATAGACATCTATAATTTTCAAATGAAGAAAAACTAGAACTCATGTCTAGAAAAATATCTAGATTCAAACATTTGAAGCCCTAGAATTGTGTATGAAACACTAAGGGTAATGTAGGATTTCATGTTATCAATATTTAAACAAGTAAAATGTTTATATTTAAATATAAAACTATGATTAATTTATATTTATAAATATATTAAAATTAATCATTAATCTAAATACTAAATTTTTATATGATTGAGTGATTAAACTCTCAATAATTGTAAATGACTAATCAATTTAGATACTTACATTATTTTTGGTTTGTAAGGGTATAAAACTATGTGTATGCATAAATAAGGTTTCCAAGTACACTTTGAGTCTCTTAAATTAGAAATATGATGTATGTAACCAATAATATAAAATGTGAATATGTCGACACATGCACCAAAACATATTTATCTTATTATGGATTCACTTTTGTGGACTATGCATCTATATATTTGTAAAGACCATTGTGTCTTCTTATAATATGTATTTGTGCATGATTAATGGGTTTGTTTTGTGCATAATATCAAAAAGTCTATCTCCTTTTCAAAATAACAAGTTTACTTTTGACATGATATTTAGGCTTACAAAAGGGAAAGAAGGTGGTTGAGTTAACCTCGACCACTCTCTAATGAATGGATTAGTTTGTCCTATATATTTAATACTATAAATAAGGATGTCAAATTACATTTAGTTCTACATTTTACATGTATTAGTAAAATATGTTTATTATTTAATGTAAATACTAGTCTAGATTTTTACAATTGATGAATTAAAAACATTAGATGGATTAGGTTTTTATGAACTGGCTAGGTCACTCTCCTTATCACTAGTTTATAAATTTTGAAGTTTAGTCCAAACCCCTTGAATGTGGAAGTGTAAAAATAGGCTCTCTTAGTGTCTGATTCAAAATGTTAGATTAAAAAATATACTTAGGCATATTATGTATTAATATGGTACATTTTTGTACTTTATCATTCCTTCGACATGTGAAAGATATGAAATAACCCATAATTATGGTTTGAATTCAAAAAAATACCATTTCATGGTGTGATGATGTGTTCATTATATTTATACAATATATCTTTAAAATTGTTTGAGTATAATGGACTTGTATGAAAGTAAATAATATATATCTAATGATCTAGATATAGTATAAGTATGAAAATGTATAGTTTAGACAAATTTCCTATAGATGATTGCTAAAAAATCAAGTAGGTTACCACTATATAAACAATGTGGGTGGGAGAAAAGGGTGTAAATACATCATGTAATGCCCAATATTTATGTATGTAAATATTGAGATTAATAATTTTATAATGCTAAAATTTAGTGTCTTAAACTAGAATGAAAATTGAGAGTACCCACCATTTTAAATAAATTAAGTTGTGATTACATCGTATACCTGCACTATCTAGTGTGAACAATGACCACCTTCAGAAATACATTCGAAAAAGGTACAACAAAAGTAAACTAATATTTTTCATAATTATTATTATATATCTTTTATCTAATAATTAATATGGATATTTTATTTAATGATATAAAATCATAGTTAAGAAATTATTGAATAATTAAAGTTTCTGCAATATGGATATTTTATTTAATGATACAAAATCATAGTGAAGAAATTATTTAATATATAAAGTTTCTCCCAAAAAAAATTAAGTATTTGAATGTGGCTATGAGTAAGTTTAATTATATAATTAATCTATGAGTAATTTTTACATAAATAATTTTAAGATATCTAAACATTGAGCCATATTTTATATTAGCAATATTTATGGAATGTTTATAATTTTTAACATTTGAACTTAACAGGGGTAAAAATTTATTAAAAGAAACGAAAAAACCAGATTACAAATCATTTTCCTGGTTCATCAGCTGAACCATCCCCTGATACATACTAGCTGGGAGCATTCCCAGATAAGTAACGCTCCACATGGATCCCTTTTCCGAAGCCCATTTGGCAAGACGGTCAACAACGCCATTCCATTCACGCGGAATATGTTTGAAAGCAATGGAATTCAATGAGATACTTAACTGTTTGATCTGAAGAACAATGAGATTAAGATGCCAATCCACTTTACCTGCCAAATCATTGTTCAGCAAATTAACCACAACTTGCGAGTCTGATTCGCAGATAACATTGTGGCATCCGTAATGACAACAGAGTTTCAAAGCTTCCAGAACCGCCATGGCTTCCATAATATTGTTAGTATGACAGCCTTTGTAAATCGAAAAGAGAAACTGGATTCTTCCGGAGCTATCCCGAGCAACACCTCCTATTCCAGCCTCACCTGGGTTACCTCGGGAGGATCCATCCATGTTAACTTTGATCATCCCAGGCTCAGGGCGCTGCCAGCGCCCTTCTCTATTAACAGGCTGCGCCTTGTGTTTGTTTCTTGGCTGCACACCACCAGCCAGTGCAGACTCATTACCAGGATTTAAGACTAAGCCCAGCCGTTGAAGTTGACTACCCTCCTCAGCGTCCAAATCAGCTCCATTCAGACACTTGGCGTGCAAAGTCTCCTGCAAAGAATTTAGGATTTTTGACCACAGCTGTCTCCACTCAAGCCGCTCACCCCTGAATATTCTCCTGTTTCTTTCTAACCACAAATTCCATAAAATAAAAGGACCAACCTCCCATGTCTTTTGCAGCAGTGAACTCCTAGCAGAACTAGGCCCGATTTTAATCCAGAATTCGCACAGCAAATGCACATGGCGGCATGGAGCGCCCCAGGCAAAGTTTTAACATTTAAATGAATGATTAAGTTTAAATTACATTTTAAATTATTTAACAAAAAAATGTGATTTTGTCTTAATAAAATTAATTAAAAGTATATAATAATTGTAATCATAAGGAGTTACATTTTTTTATAGATTTTTCATTGGTGAAAGAGTTTATGAAGTGAACTCCCAAAATGGAGGACTACTAAAACCACATGACTATGAAATTCATAATATATGTGAATATATGGTAATCATATAATAGTTTAAGAGAAATGGATGATGAAACAAAATATATTGGATTTGTAATAAGAATAATTTAAATAACTAGAGGACTATGAAAGGCTAGTTATGAATTCTAATAGTACACAGTGTCTATGATTATGTAAAGTGTGAAATAGAGGATCCATCACAGAAATAAAATTAAGGGTTTTATATATTAATAACATTAAATTTTTTTGAAGTGTAATATTATATCTGAGCTTATCATGTGTGATAATCAACCCTTTTATTATGTTTAATTGTTTTTTGTATATGAGTTTTACTTTTTTTTCCTAAAAATAAAATACCACCTAGTTTTCTAGGGTTTTATATATCTTTAAAATAAAAAATATTAAAAATTATAAATAAAAATATTATAATAATTTATATAATTAATAATATATATTTTATGGAAGTGGTCAAATTTGGACTACAAGTTATTCCATCTTAGTAGTTAAAGCTAAAGTTGAATCCACTCAACCTAGATCATTCAAAACCCCCCATATCCTTGGATAATGAATATTTATAATCAATCATTCTCAATATAAAATATTACAGGGGTATAAAGTCACTTTTAAATCTAATAAACTTTGTCCAAACATCCCATATTTAAATGCATGGATCTCTAAGTAGTGGAAACCTCTCATCAAAGGTAATATCTAACTTTATCATTGTGGAAAAGATTGTTTTCCATCTTGTTTCTGATAAAAATATGATTCTTGAAGAATAATAGAACTAGGGTAGGCATTAGCTACTTATCAAACCCTAGTTTATAAGGTTTGACACCATCACTAAATCTTTTTAAACCAGGCCCATTAGGTATGCCTTCCCCATATCCATATTTGTTTTTGGTCTCAACCATATTTTAATGCAACAGGAAACTGATTCGGTAAATTCCAACAAGTTATTACTACCACTTCTATGTTATCCCATAATAGCTTTGAAATATTCTTGATAATACTTGATACTTCTGGTGATCTTCCAACCTCCCTTGACCTGATTTTAGAGATACTTTTTGGACTAACCCCTTGTATTATGAAGGTATATCCTTTAGGTTCCATAGGTTTTTCAACACCAAGCCCCTAATTTTAGAATGTAGCAATGCCACAAGAGAAAAATATTATACAAACTTGATAGATTAATTCCTTCTTTAATATTATGACAACGTTTAAGAATAATTACCATGAATTCTTAAACTTAGAAAAGGAAAATAGGGATACATCAAAACTCCATAGAACCAAACCCATGGCTTATGTAAATAGAGAAAACAAATAATCAAAAGAGCTGGACTAGAAAAAGGTTTAAACCCCTATGTTATATTAAATAAAACAAACATAGAAAATCAGAGATTTAGTGAAGTGATACTAGAGATAGAGGAAACCAACTCAAGGGTATAATATTTTTATCACTCAAAATATAAATATGATACCTTTAATACTATTAAAATATCCTTAATCTTCTCCCTATAGCCTATTGAAGATAACAAGGAGTGGTCTAAAGTGCATAAAAAGAAAAAATGTAAGAGAAAAAGGAAAAAAAAAAGGATAAATGAAATGGTTTATAATCAATGACTCTTGAGTCTAATAGAGGCTAAAACAAAGACATACAATATTTTTTTTGAGATGATTGTAGTAAGACATGGTGATTTACTAATTCTTGGTGGAAGAATATGGAGTGTTGTTTCTTACAACCTGGTTAGTTATCATTAGTAGATGCATCGCATTTGAGCCTTATTGTTTTATATTTATATCCTTTATACAAGGCTTTGGGTCCTTTAAAAACTTGTTTCAAACCTATTTAATAAAAAAGGAATGAGACATGGAAAACAAGATTACAAATATATAAAAATGATTTTCATGCAAACAAACCAATAAAAGTAATAGTTGTTGATGGCATAACTTTATAAATTAAAATAATGGAATATATAAAAACATCACACTAATTTATGCATCACTTTTCATAAAATAATATCATTGATGTGATCACAAATGAAAAATATTAATGACATTTATGATCACAATACTCCATATTTACTAGTGTATCATTTTCCATAGTAAAACATCCCTAATGAATATTCACTAAAGTATCCCATCCTTCCATGTGACAAAACCAACTGTATTAATAGCTCCCAATAATATAATTATTGGAAATATTGAATTATTATAATGAATGGGCTATCAACACATAGTGTTCCTTTTATTATGTGGTGCCTATTAGTATAAAAAAATTAAACTCATTGAAAATAAAAACATTAACTAAACATTAATAATACATAATTACCATTGTGTGTGTGTGTGTGTGTGTGTGTGTGTGTGTGCGCGCGCGTGCGTGTGCATGTGTGTGTGTGTGTGTGTGTGTGTGTGTGTGTGTGTGTGTGTGTGTGTGTGTGTGTGTGTGTGTGTGTGTGTGTGTGTGTGCACACGCGCATGTGCGTGTGTGTGTGCATGCATGTGTGTGCGTGCGTGTGTGTGCGTGCGTGCGTGCGTGTGTGTGTGTGTGTGTGTGTGTGTGTGTGTGTGTGTGTGTGTGTGTGTGTGTGTGTGTGTGTGTGTGTGTGTGTGTGTGTGTGTGTGTGTGTGTGTGTGTGTGTGTGTGTGTGTGTGTGTGTGTGTGTGTGAAATATGAAAGAATATAAAAGATATAATAATTATATGGAAAATTCAAATAATCTAAAGCATATTATGTTACCTATTATAGTTTTTTAATCTGTACAAACCAAATACAAATATATGATTTCACATGCACAAAAAAAATTCCAAGTTCACAAAGATGTGGGTCAAAAAAAATGTGCTACGCTAAAAATATTTTACTATCATAAGTATTCAATTCAATATAAATCTTCCATTTAGAAATTGATATCACAATGCATATAAATATAAAGTGTTAATTTTCTATTTTTCCTATGAAAAACATTTTTATTTTGGTCTTGATTTTTGTGTCTTTATTTATAAAAGGAAAGTCAATATTGGTTTGAATTTCTTCATTTTGAAACATTTATATCCCAAGACAATATATTTCGTTGTTTAATATATAGGATAAGTGTCTCTTTATGTTAGAAAATTATTTTTTCATGTCTACTTTGTTTTTTTTGTGATATAGGGATTTAGGTTCATATTTTTTATTATTTCTTATTAAATGAATAGAGATAAAATTTTAATTTTTTAAGCCACATGTTTTATATTATTTTTGTCTACATAAAATGAAAAAAAAAACTACATAATAATAGACATAACTATGTTTATGAGTTCAAAAAAACATGGGTCCATTTATTTTTTTCTGTATGTATAAACATTTAATGATGGATGTATTATATGTAATATTGAATAACCTCACATAAATTTATATATGAATGCCTAAAAATATGTTTTAATTTTTTAAAGGAAGTTGTTATTGGTTTCAATGACTTTGTCTATAAAAACTTGCTTATTAGAACAACATATTTAGTTGGTTAATGAATATGGCAAGTGTGTTTGTGTGTTATGAATTTTATTTATGATGTCCAATTTGGTCTTTTATTGTGATATAGTTATATATATATGGTTTCTATGTAGGTTGTCATTATGAATTTATTTTTAAAATCAAGAGAAAAATGTTAAAAAAATTACTATCATAGATTTTTTCATGTGCATTAATAAAAAATTAACTTTGTATTAGTGACGTAAATAATTTTTTTAGTTCATGAAAATGTGATTCTATCTATATCTTCTCTCCTTTACTATATAAATTTTGTCGATATGGATATTCAATGAAATATTAAACATCATCTAATAAAATTATATATCATATGATAGATTATATTATTGATTCCACTGTCCATTTGCATTAATAGAACATATGGTGAAAACATAAGTAGTGGGAAACCAAAAATAGTATGGCATTATATGTTTTACTTATAGGTTTGAATAAAATAAATGGACACAAACATAGATTTTGTGAAAAATTGGTGTGCCAATTTTAGATATTGTATATAACACATTAATATAGGAGATTAAAAATATAAATTTTCCACTATATGGATTATTTTACTATAAATTTGGAAGAAAAAAATAATACACTAATAGGACATAAACATTCCTCTTTGTCTTCAAAATTTTTAGCAAAATAATCCTAAATAAACAAAATAATGAAAATAGGATAATTTTTGGCCTCAACTGCAATTCCAATCAAGCCTCTCAAATTAAATGTCATTTTTCATATATAGATGTGAATGAATTGATTCACCTCTACACAAATGACTCTATTTAATATTTGGATTATTAATTAACCATTCCATGAATTTTGAAATTTAGAATGACTCTAGAAATGACAAAAATCTAGATGGATGACCATAGATGTTATAATTTGGCTTTTTGTCATGAAATATAATGCATTTGGTCTCTTTCTTGACATTTGGTAAACCATGTCATATCTATGTAGCATGTTAAGGCATATGAATACTCAATGGGATTTTGGTCAGCACAAAATAAAGTTCAAGTAGATAAAGACCCATTTAGTACTTCTCACTCAATCAACACAAGTAATCAATATTACAAATCCTCACAACATAGTTATGTTTGTAACTCCCAAGAAAATTGTCAGTGTAATAATGTGGGATAAAAGACCCTTCATGTATCATACTCATTCTATGTTGTAATTTAATAGGCTTGTGGAAATCCTCCATGTATCTTTTTTTTTAGGAATCTCTATAGTCATGATTCATCACTTTCAAGTAATCCTACATGTAATGTGATTTCTTATTCTATAATTGTTTATACATTAGAGAATGGATGGATTTTTATATGTTAATCACTCAATATTTACCTTCAATATTATGAATACCATTTTAGTAGGGAATAATGATAACCACACATTTAAATTACAGGTATAGCTTCAAAATGTAAATGGCCTTAAATAATGTTTTTAAGCATAAAAAATACTACATTAGGGTCTGATAAAAGTTTTCCAAATTTTACTAAACTTGAATTTTTCTATGTTAACTCCTGATCACATTCAAACATGAATTTCTACAGGTTTTCCTAACTGAGTCTAGCTATTTCATTCCAACACATCGTTATATATACTTTGAATTACCCATGTGGCTTAAATATCTCCTAAAAAATTATATACCATAACATATTCATTTTATTTATCTTCATATCATATAAAACCTCTTCATGTCTCATTCTTGAACCATTCTAACAAGTTCCTTAATAGAATTACTACATAGAATGCACATTCAGATTATCTATGTATCAAAAAATAGGGTTCAAAAGCATATTGATTCCAAAAATACAATAAATTTTATACCTCATTTATGGTTTTATTATACTTTGTCTTCATCCTATGAAACTCTAGTCCTCAAATTTTCACCATGTGATCATGACTCTTCTTAAAGATAAAGCCTTATTCTTTGATACTTTGGGCCCCTATTTTTATTAGCCTCAAACATAGTTACACATATATGAATAAAGGATTAATTAGTCTAATTTTTTTCTCCTTTTTAACACTTGGACAAATACCTTTTATCTTTTTAATGTTCTCCATTCATTTACCTATGGATCTTGATGAGTTTACACATAATTTCTAACTCAGACCTACAACATTTTCAACCTTTCAATTTGTATTGAAAAATATTTATTTGAAAAGTCTTAACACCTTTTGGAAAATAAATTTCATTCACAACATATTAAACTATATAATCCCATAATAATTAACTTTAAATATGTTATTCTTTATTAATTTCTTTGCTTATACAGTCCATATTACCTCCATGGGCAGAGTACATATTTATTGGTCATAAATCAATATTTTATCATACATATGCCCTTTAAAAAACTATTAACTAACTTCCTCCTCTCTCCTATCTATAATATTAACTCTATATGAAAACCCAAAACTTGTTAAAAATAATAACTAATTTGTAACTACCTCTTGGAAACTAATTCCCTTGTGACAATTACATTCAAAATCTTGATTTGTGTTATTTTCCACATGCCTTATATGTGAGACACCCAAATATACCCATATATATTTTTTATGACCCATAAAACATTTTAACAAAATTAAAATTATTGACAACTACTTATAATGTTCCTAAACATTCTTACTCTATTCAAATTTTCAAACTAAGGTTTTGGTAGGAAAAAATTTGTAAGCCAAGAACCTCTACACTAAGACTCCTAATCTAGACTTGACACTTATTATGACCTAAAATCAATAAAATGAATCAAAATTAGGGAATTTTGATAAGCCTTGGAGATGCCCATGCATCATACTCCCATGGGGGAGAAACAAAGTCTTCTTCTTAATTTAAATTCTCGTATTTGTGTGTGTGTGTTCTTTACTTCCATAGCTATATTTCTCCTTATTGATTGTCCTCTAACTCCCATCTATGCTATGGTCCTCCTTCTAATTTTTAATCATCTTCTTGTATCTTGTCTAACTTTATTTTCTTTGTTTCCTCTCAATATCTTCTAATAACTCAATACAGTCAATGAATCTTTATAATTTTGTGTCCTCTACCCCTGATATAAGCTCTATATTTGAAATTTCATATGTTGTTGTCATGTTACTTTCTCCTCCTTCCTTTTTATAAATTTCACCTTTATCTTGAATATTCTCCTGTTATCACCAAAATATTATCTTATATGAGTTCTCTCAAAATCTTCTTGCTTCATGAAATGATCAACCTCTTTCAACCCACCTAAACATTCAAAGTGGAAGTAATGATTATATATAAACATATTATACTTTGGAGTCTCCTTCTCCTCTTCTTGAATTAACTAGTGTTGCAAAGTACACCTACTTCCCTATCAATCTAATTATCTACTTGTTTGGACACTACTATCTCATTTTTTTCATCCCATTATTTATTTTATATCATAGGACTATGATAATCCTCTCTTTCATTAATAATGACATATTCCAATGATGTCAGTTATGCTTATAATTGCTATTAACTCTCATATATAAAGGTATAATCTGTATACAAACTCATCTCTTCCTCTAAGCCTTCCATAAGGCTTGTAAGATAATCCACTTCTTAATTATCATTCCAATCTCCTATACGGATGTAACTATCATATTTTATATTATTCAAACTCATATATTTCATCTCAAGGTGTTTTTCATCCTCTTGTTTACTTGGCTTCTCCCTCCACCAAAACTTGTATATCTCCTTCTTGAGTTGTTTGGATAATAAATTATTCTATATTCTCTCTTCCCTCATTATTTGAATTCATATTTTCTTCATCTCCTAACTTATTATTCACTTTCATGTCTTCTTTTTCTTGACCCATATATTGTATGTGCTTTATATTTCTCTCACTTGTTCTAGCATGACCAACACTTTATCCATTTGATGCCTCATCTCTATCATCTCTTTCTCGATATATATTCTCTTCCTCCCAATTTGGTAGTTATCATCTACTTTGACATATTGATTATTTTATCTCTCTTTCCTCATCTCTTTGAATATTTCTAACAACTCTTTGGTCTCATCTAGACCTATACCTCTCTTTGACAAGCCTTCTATCCCTTTCCACATCATGACCATTCACATGGTCTCTTCTCTTTCACTATGACCTCACCTAGGTATTTCACTTTTCTCACTTGTACTTTAAATGGAAAAACTCTTATCTCTCTTATAAATATCACCTATGATCTCTTTCTCTTGATTTTCTCAATACCACTCTCACTAAATAAGCCACACTTGGATGCAAGGCTGATACCATCTCATAAATTGAAATCACACTTTAATACATCCCATCAACAAATCAAAACATCCAATGAAAATAAAATGAAAACATGTACCTTTTATCCAGGATAACCTTTTTTCTTCTTTCCCTAATTATATACTGTTTTCATACCAAATTATGTAGAATGTCATTCCCATAGTCTATTATATTCAGTGTTAACACCTGCAATTACAAAATTATAATCATATTAACTATCTTCTCCTAGTTATAATTTTTTCTTAGAATTTCATTTCAATCTCTTACATCATTTCATTAACTAGAATTCTTAATTTCCCTTTTCTACTTCTAGAACTTTACATATATCAATAAATCATTCACACACTCTTTTCTACCCTCTCTCACCCCCTATTTCTTATTATTCCACACACTAGTCTACAATATACTTCATGCTTATTTAGGCCAAAAAAATTCTTCTCTTGAACATGGTTTATTACATGAAATATTTCAACTTGTAATATCTATCCAATGATTAATAAAATGGTCTCAATTAGTCACAAACATTATCTCAACCTCGCCTACATAGTTACCATATCAAACCTTCCACCTCACTTGAAATCTAATAGCCCTTTTTCTATGTTTTTACTCTTGTGTAGATTATTAAAGATAATTATTGTTAAAATAATCTCATATATGACAGCCTTTAACATTTTAAACACATTAAACAAGTTTATATACCTAACTCATTCTCCATCTCTTGTTTCCAACTATTTATTCTTGAAAATTATCACTATTAAGCCTATTAAATCCTATGAAAAACACATCTAGTGATAACCACACATCTGGTATCTATAAACATAAGAAACATTTTTAATATCCTTACTCTTGTCACTATTTATCAAAATACAAATTTTCAATAACTTTGAATGGTTAACTTTTTCATAAACTCCTTTTGTAGCTTGATGCCCAAATCTAGGGTTTGTGAATTATGTGTGTTTTTAAAAGGGTTTATATTGAATTTAATTGATCTTGGGAGGTTTTAAAAACATATGGGAGTTTATATATTATAACTTTCAAACACTTAAAATTCCTTGGGTTCCATTCAAAACACTTTGAAGCATGACTTACACAATATTTTAATAGCACACAATATGTTTGTCAGTTAACATATATAGGGTTTAGAATTTAAATGGCCTTATATAATGATTTAAAGTATCCAACATACCATATTAGGGTCTGGTAAATCTTGTTCCACTTTAACTAAACATTGAATTTTATGGATTATATCCCAGTCACATTCAAACATGATTTTCCATAGATTTTCCTAACCTAGACTAATTATTTTACTACAACATAAGGTTATGTATGCTTTAACTTACCCATAGGGTTTTAAACTCTCCTCCAACATTCTCCACCATCACATAGTAATTTTTCCCATCTTCATATAATATGAAACCTCTACATATCTCATTCTTGAACCATTCTCACAAGTTCCTTGACATACTCATTGCACAAAATGAACATTCAAATTGCTTGTGTTCCAACAAAAAAGGTTAATAAACATATTAATTTCACCTATTAATTCTAAACATACCTTTAAATTTATGCTTCTATTAAGGTGTTCTCATACTGTATCTTCATTTTATGAAATTCTAGTCCTCAAACATTCTCCATGTGATCATCACTCATTTTATAGATAAAGCCTTCTTTGATACTTTCGGCCCCTATTTTTGTTAGCCTTAAACATAGTTACACATATACGCATAAAATATTCACTCCTCTAATTTTTTTTATCCTTCTTAACACTTAGACATACACCTTTTCACTTCTTAATGTTCTCCATTCATTTATTTATGGATCTTAACAACTTTACATAGAATTTTTGACTCAGATGTACATCATTATCAACCTTTCAATTTGTAATACAAAATATTGATTCAATAATCCTTAATACCTTCTGGAAACTAAATTGTATTCACAAAATTTTACATTCTAGAATCATATAATCATAAACTTTAAATATGTTATTCTTTATTGATATCTTTGCTTGTAAATTATGTACTACCACCATGGGTAGAGTATAGGTTTCTTGGTCATCATTCCATCTTCTATCATACATATGCCTTTAAAAAACTTATTAACTAGCTTCCTCCTCACTCCTCTCCATGAGACTAACTATATATCAAAACCAAAAAGCTTATAAGAATAATAACTCCCTTGTAACTACCTCTTGGAAACTATTTCCCATGTGACAATTACAATTAAAATATTTATTTGTGATATTTTCCACATGCCTTATCCATGACACACAATAATAGACCCATCTGGTTTCATTAATAACCATACAACATCATTTTAACCACATTAAAATTCTTTAAAACTACTTGTAATTTTCCTAAACATACTTACTCTATTCAAATTTTCAAACTAAGGTTTTGGTGGGAAAAGTTCCCTACACCTGAACCTCTACACTAAGACTCCTAACCTAGACTCCACACTTCCTATGACCTCAAAACAACATAAATAATCAAATTTGGGACATTTTGATAAGCCTTCGAGATGCCCCTACATCAATTATCCACATCAACATTCTTATAATGATGGGTAAATATATAAAATTCAATTTTAGAAACATTAAAATTTAGACTTCTTTTTACAAATTACTAACATATAAAACTCTCTACAAGAGACATTAAACTAGAGTACATGGATGCTAATGAATATATAAATATTTATGATTTATATGAAAATTATATCTTTGATGATGACACCAATTTTCTAGATTTTGAGTAGAAATCAGAGTTTATAGCTTTCAATTATCATTTGGATTTTATATTTACCATGGTAATTTATTTGATTCATTTTTTTATGATATTAACTTTTTTTGAGTTATAACATCAATTTGAATGTTTGAATTTAGAAATATAACTAATTTAATTTCAAGGTATTTTCTTTAATTCATGTTGTAATCTTCCTTATTTCAAGTTTATCAATATTATGGTTGTGTGTTTTTATAAGCATGTTTATTTATGATATTTTCTACTTGGTCTTATGTCCTAATGTATATTTTATTTGTTGTATAGTGTTGGAATCAATATATACGATACAAAATTCACATCACTTTACTTATTTTTTAATTAATGGACTATGTGTACTTGTGAAATTAATTTGTAGGGATTATTACATTGTTTTAATCAAGCAAATATATGATATGACATTACTTTGAAATTTACATTTATATTTTAGTTGTAACATCTATGATTTATTACTGTGGTTTTATGTTTTTGGGGTATGATTTATAGAACTAACCATTCATATGTTTAGGAAAGGAAAAGAAACATGCCACATGAAATCCTTTATTTTTAGAAACATAAGAAGATTCTATTAAATTATTTATATGCCCAGTTATGTATATGTTTATTTTTTTATTATACTAATGATATATTATGTAGATTTTATATATATCATTTAGTTTTTCTTTGCCATATTAGTTTTTATGTTTCTTAGAATTCACCATATTAATTTATTTTATTGGAGATGAGGTTACCCACACACTGAAAATTAAAGCGTGTAACTGATCAACCTTAACACCCCCATTGAGTTTTGCAACGTGTCTGTCTGGATATGAAATTCATGATGCCTTATGTTTATTAAACAATTTAAATGGGATACTATTCATAATGAACTAGAAAATAAGTCTTTATGTCCCTTAGATTTTTTACAATTTAAAAATTGACTCAAACATTACTTTTATTAAATTCTCTATGATTTTAGTAGCAATTCTTTTTGAGGTCATATAAAATGTAATAGTTAATTTTAATTATATTAATTTTGTTTTGATCCACTTGGAGATAAATAATGAGAAAAAATATTAAAGGATATTTTTAAATAAGAAAAAAAAAAGGAAAATACATTTTTAAAATATGAGGGAAAAAGATAAAAGTATTTTGAAATTAGTGGAAAAAATAAAAAAGAATTTCTTAAATAGTGTGGAAAAAAGCAAAAAAGTATTTCAAAGTTAGGATATATTATGTAATTTTTGTTTTGTGAATGCTATATTTCTATGAATGTTTTGTATCTTCGGTGGAATGTGTTTTGAATGTTTTAGACTACAAACATGTTATTTTTATTTGATTTATGTTAACTTTTTTCAGGATCTATTTTTCTTTGAGATTTTATATGTTTATTATTTTATGTAAGGGACTTGTTATAGCATGGCCATGTTGGTCAGCCTACATTATTTTATTTTTTATTTTTCCCTTTTATCTTTTGATTTAAAATAACTAGGTTTATAATTTTCCTTTGATAGAATATTATTAACATTTATTTGAATCTTGGGGGAAAATGTCAAAAGTATTTAAAAATTAGTGAAAAAAAAGAAAAAAAAAAAATTGTAATTAAGGAAGAAAAAAGTATTTTGTAATTAGGAAAATAAAAAAATAAAAAAATATTTTATAATTAGGGGAGAAAAATCAAAAATTATATTGAAATTAGGATACATTATGTAGATTGTGTTTGGGTCTCTCTATAATTCTTTCGAGAGGTTCATTTGTGGAATGCTTGGTGAATGTTATTTTTCTTTGAATGTTTTGTTTCTCTAAAAAACTATTGTGTGAATGTTTTAGAGTATGAGGATGTTATTTTTTGTGATTTTATTTAATTGTTTTAGGGGTTGTTTTTGTTTCATATTTTATGTGTTTATTGATCTAAGTAAGGAATTTCTTACAGCATGGGCATACTAGCCAGTCTGTGTTATTTATTTAGATAGATAAATTATGGGACTATATTCTAGTTTATGAAATGGGGACAACTGGAAAATGGAAGGTGTTATTAAGATTGATTAATCACATGCTCTATTTATTGTAGTGTAAAAAATTTTCCAAATAAATTCAACAGCATCACCAATAAAATAAATGAATGGAGTGAGTTCTAGGTAGTAGAGAAAACTTAGTTGGTGAAAAAAACTAAATGATATATAATTATTAAGATGACATAAAAATATATCTAAACTCATATCTAGAATATATCATGGACATATAATTACATGAGTATAATATTATTATGCTTCTTATATAAAAGGAATTCATGTGACGCTCCATGTTAAAATAGAGACACCATGGACATCAAAGAACACCAAATCTACTATGGCAAAAAGAGAGGAAAGTTTTAGTATTCACATCATCTGAGAAGAAGTCATGAAATTAGGACAATGAAAATAATGAGGAGGATTTTCCATAGGCCTATTGAATAATATACCAATAAGAAAAAAAATAAAAATCTTGGCCAAAACCACATGCATATACCAAGATGGTCTTTTAACCTTGACAAATAATCATGAAATAATAACATATATTAAATTATTGATTTGAGGTGGAGTATAATCTATTTTTTTAAATTTATGGCTAATGTTTATCTAAAGTACCCAAAAAGAATGCATAGGCTAAAAGTCCCCTCTATAATTTGGTTTGATTTTTACCTGAATCATTAAAAAGTTAAATATATATGGTTTGAATATATAACATATGATATTTTTGTTTTTACTCATCTGATCTACATCCAGGAAGAAGTTCAAGTCTTGTTACAAACTTGAACCATTATAAGGGGACAAGTCTATAAATTCAACTATGTAGTAGTTAGTGGCATTATCAAAGCATGATCTATTTTTAGGTTAGGATTAAAAATTGAAGGAAATAATAATTATTTATTATGGATCTAATGTATAAAATAGTTATTCTATAAATGTTGAATACAAACCACTCATTATTTAATTATGAACTCTATTATGCAAAGAATCATCCCCTTTCTCATTGCTAATTTGTTTTTCTCTTTACTTTTGGTAACATTAATATGGTGGGTTCTCAAATAATATGTTCTCAATGTGGGAGCTTCTCAAATAATGGTCAAGATTTTGGTATGGAATATGTCTAGTAACTTCTTATTTGGAAACATAATTAACATCCATGTGTAGGAATAATTTTTATTTCTCTAGCAATATTTCTTGTTTAATATTTATATGATTTCATTTATTATGGGTAAATTATTCCTCTCAACACCATTTTATATTACAAATAAGTAAAGTATGAATGGTGGCTATGAATACCAAATTCATAACTACTGATTACCATCTATTCTTTATATTAACAATATGAATTTACTAGATGGTGTATGATATGGAATGATATTTTAAGTAATACTGTAACATAAAGTTAGTGGTTTTTAGCCCAACTATGAACTAATATTTTAAAATAATTATAAGACTAGGTTGTATTGATTAACTTATATTTAGGTAACCTCGTATATAATTAATATGTAAATCATGGCTTATTCATTTATGTATTTGAAATTCCAGTCTTTTTGTAGTCTTCCCTCCCTTTTTTTTAATGTAAAAAGTGTATCTGCCTCTTTTTTCAATAGAATAGATTCACATTTTACATTTATTAAATTCATAACCTCTCATAGATTCACATGAATAATCTAACACATAATAGATGAATAATTAACCTAAAATGGGCCCAAATAAAGAACTAAATAATCTTTCAACTCTGATACAACTTGTTAGAAACTACATATCTATAATTAAATAGGGAAAATACATAGATAATAATAAACTAAAACATATTATATTATCATTCAATGAGCTAATTCCATATATTATGGTCATGTCACAACAAATAAATTTATTAAAATCTTCAATGGTTAAATAGTAAACTAATCTTGATGGCCATTTTGAGTCCTATAGACATAAAGATTTAATATCCATTTTGAGGATGATATAAATATTAATGTTAGAGATTCATTACTTTTGGATATGATACATTCACCTTCATATTGACCAGTTGTAGTTGGGATGCACCTAGTGCATATAAGATATATTGGAGAAGCTTACATTTTTAATAGTTGATAGAACGATCTAGATATTGGTAAAATTCTTTTTAAGTCTCTGGAATCAACTTATTATGTGGCGAATTTCACCAAAAAATATCTCATACATTAAATAAATTGATATTCATAGGATTAAAAAATCAAAGATCAGATATTTAATTAAAGATAGGTGCTTGATTGATATCTGCAAGGTAGGGTAAATTACCTATGTATCTAAGACACATGTTTCAGCATCAAAATGTTTATCTCATGGTAAAAAAAAAATGGGAAGACATTCTAGTCATGGTAAAAAAAATTTGTATAGCTCATGTTTCTTGTACATCACCAAACATAGAAGGGATCATATGTGAAATTATAGATTATTCACTATCATTGTTGGATTTTACTTTTTAAGAGACCATAGTTCATGTATAATTTTTAAAATTTATGTAATTTGGTAAAAAAAATTAATTTAAAAAAAAAAAATTGAAAATACACTAATTTTCCTAGGAAAATAATCTTGTCAGTGCATTTCAGAAAATCTAAACTCAACAAAGTAATTTTTTTCAATTTTTTGTTTTATAAAAAACAATGTAAATGATAATGCTAATGTCCATACTTTATAAAAAAGAAACTATTTGATAGGAATAACTACCAATAAAAACCAATAAGTAAAAGTGATTATAATAGTGACCTACTATGTAAGTATGAATAAGTAGTAAAAGGATTTATTTTTGAAAAAACTATGACACCACTTACTAAAAATCCAGTAGTATAATTATTAGTTTTATCATTATGTTTAGTCTTGGTTGATTTCATTTAGTTTTTGTTTTTAAAATTATTATTAGTTTTTATTAAAGAGGTAATTATAATTTTTATTTCATTTTTTAATTTGAAATAAATACTTCTTTTAGTTGTAGTTAATTAAAATGTTTGATTTGATATATTATTCTATAAATTATAAAATTTGATATTAAGAATAGTCAAATATTTTTAAGGTTGTTATTATGAAATATTATTTTTGCTTATTAATGATTGGATCGATTTTTTCTAAAATATGACATTCCTTCTTTTTCAAAAAATAAAGTGAGGTCATTTTTATATGATTTTACCATGTTCTAGTAGAACTTGTGCTTTACCTAAATATTTATTTGTTTAATTTCCATATCTTATTCAACAAAATGTGATAATTTTTTTCTTATATTTTTTCCTTCATTCTAATTTTCCATTTACCTATAAAAAATAATCACATTTTTTTAACTAATTATTTTATTAGCTAAAATGAATTTAACAAGACATAAGGGATGATTATAAAGAATACATAATTTTAATAATCAATGCATATTATTACTCAAAAAATGTATTATCAGTCTTGTTAATATGTAACTCTTATTGTATTAAAATATAACTTAGCCTCGAACATTACTCAAATTGATAAAATATAGGTATGTAGTAGCCCCTAATTGGCCCTTATTGACCAATTATTATTTTTTATTTTTATGCATTAAGAGGTATCAATTTTGTTGAATTCAACATTATAATATTTAATAATTTTCTTTAGAATTAGAATGGGAGGGATCAATGAAAACAAAAATATACTAACATTTTGAGTGAGAGGGAGAGTTATAAGAAGAAATAAATAAAATGTTATATGCCACATGGGTATGACTACTCTACTCATATGTTAATAGGTTAGGCACAAAATAGGAAGAAATATTTATCTCATCATTTGTTAAAAATTTAGGTATGAGAATGAATAAGCTAGGTAGAGACTATGGAATTATTGTAGGGGAATAATAATAAAATAAGAAGGTGAACCCTATAGAAAACATGTGTCTAGGACATAATGGTATATTGGATCTATGTATGTATGTGCAAGTCATGTAAAGAGAATGTAGGTAAAGTCTAACACTATCAAATGATTAATATTATATTCTTAGTATATATAAATGCCCCCATTTTATTCTACTATTGAAACAAAATATAAAACTAGAGTAAAGGTATAAAAATATTTACTTCAGTGTCAAAACACATTTTGTCTTTGGGATAAGGATTGCAATGTGTAGATTTCTCCATGGAACCTACTATGAATATGCAATAATCAATGTCATTTTGTGAAATAAAATCAAAATTAGAAATTAAATATTTAATACTAAAGAGAAAGGAAGGAATAAACATGTATGTGGGTGAGATATGTTTCCCCATGATGTTATTAAAAAATATCCTTCTTATTGAAGCATTAAAAAATTATACTTCTTATTGAACAATTTCAATATTTAAGCTTTGTACCAAAGCATTAGAGATTAATGGTGATCCTGACCAGACAGATAAATGTACTAAGGCAAGGCTCATAGATTGGTAAAATAAATTATCAATATGGAGTAGTTTTAGAACATTAGGTGATGTTTAACCTCAATTTCACTACTTGCTTAACTTAATTTTAATTTTAATTTTAATATTAAATATGGAAATTATATTAACCTCAACATGATGAATCAAACACTACACATGGACAAATACATTATAAATGTAATCATAAATAACATCAATTTCATTATATTTAAACTATAAAATATAATAGTGTGTGTGCATGAATAACACTTATTCCCCATACTCTGATCCAATTGGTGCCAACATAAAAAATTAAAATAGTGGATGCAAGAATAGTTCTTATGTACTTTATCTCATAGAACTAGTGTTAGCATAATATAGGATGTTGTACATGTATATCCATTTTACCTTAATTAAAAATATTAAAATACGTAACTTATGTTATTATGAAATGTGTGTATATGCATTACATATATCCCCAAAATATATCTCAACCTCCAAGCATTTATCACATAATCATAACCAAACAAGTTACTAATATAAATATTAACTCTCTAAACCATTTAATCTATAATTTTTAAAAAATTGTGTGTGTGTGTGTGTGTGTGTGTGTGTGTGTGTGTGTGTGTGTGTGTGTGTGTGTGTGTGTGTGTGTGTGTGTGTGTGTGTGTGTGTGTGTGTGTGTGTGTGTGTGTGTGTGTGTGTGTGTGTGTGTGTGTGTGTGTGTGTGTGTGTGTGTGTGTGTGTGTGTGTGTGTGTGTGTGTGTATGTGTGTGCGCGCGTGCGCGCGCTTGAATCTTTATGACAATACAACTAATATGTTTTAATTTTGATATAAGAGTCTATCTCAATAACTACTCTTCTCAAAATAAAAATGTTATCCACATCATGTTAAATAGAAAGATGTAAACATTTATAGTCAGATGAAAACACATAGATAATATGTCATCATAGTGTGAATATATTATCAAATCATATATGTAACATGTAGTATAAGGCATACAAATGTCATATCAAGACAAATAGATAAGTTATTCGTAAGTAAAATAAAAAGGTAAAAATTATTTAGCGTAGATCATGTCTCTTTCAAATTATGATAGGCATTACCTCAACACAACTGCAACTACACTACACATTGTAAACCATCTAATAATATTTTTCATTCCATTTGTTAGTGCATCCACAAGGGTTTAATAAAAATAAAAGAATTATTACTTGCAAGTAAATCATTTCATTATAATTTTTTTAAACTATCCCCATTATTATTTTAAATATGAACCTAGAAGTAACTAACATGTGGCTTTTTAAATGCTATCAATAACATGCAGTTTGATTATATTTTAGCATCGATATATTTTTAAATTTTTTAGTTTATTGAAATTATAATTATCCAGGGTAAATTTTTTTTCAAAAAATAGAACTAGTAAGTAGTCAAATCTTTTATTAAAAAAAAGGTAGGACTCCACTTACTAAAAATCTAGTATTACAAAACTATTATAAATATGTATTTGCTAGAGCCAAGGTATAATTATTAATTTTGAGATTATGTATTGTTTTTCTTGATTTCACTTGATTTTCGTTATTTTTATCATTATTACATTCTATAAAGTGAGGGAACTATAGTTTTTATTTCTTTTAAAAAAATTGCTCTAGTTAAATAGAATGTATGATTTGATATATTATTATAACAACTATGAAGTTTGATATCTAGAATTTTAGAATATTTTTTAGGGTTTACTATTAAATATTATTTTTTATTAACAATGATATGATCAATTTTATTTAAATATATATTTTTTTCAAATATTAATATGATTTCATCTTTATATATTTATAGCAAGTTTTAGTAGCACTTATCTTTTCGTTGAATATTTAGTTTATTATTTGCATCCCTTAATTAACAAATTAATATGTGGTAAATATTATTATTTAAAATATTTCCTTTTTCCAATTTGACATTTACCTATCCAAAAAAATGACAAATTTTTTCAATGTATTTTTTTTTCAAATTTATTTAGTAAGACATATGTGATGATTTAAAAAATTACACAATTTTAATAATCAATACATATTAATACTCTAAAATTGTATAATTAATCTTGTTAAAATTCAATCCTATATATTTTTAAAATATCACGTAGCTCCATCTTTATTATATTTCATACAATATCTGCAAGTGCTAGCCACTAGCATGCCATTGTTGACTAGGTATTTTGTGTAGTGTTAGGGATTAGGAAATACTTATTTTGTTAAATTAAAATTTTTACTAATTAATAAATTTATTTTCAAATAAAATATAATGGGATTAGATAAAATAAAAATATAATGACATTTAAAGTGAGAGTGAGAGCTATAATAAAAAATAAATAGCATGTTAGCATCTACATGGGTAATGGTGCACTACTTAGATGTTAATAAGTTAAGCTATACGTAGCAAGCAATATTGACCTGATGATTTGGTAACAATATGAGTATATTAATGAATAATCTAAGCACAAATTATGGAATTATTACAGGTGGCTAATAAAAAATCAAGAAGGTGAACCCAATATAAATAATGTGGTGAGGATATAATGGTATATTAGATCTACATATGTATGTGCATGTCACGTAATGTGAATGCAATTTAAGGATAACATTGTCAATTTTATAATAATGGATTTAAGTATATATAAATGCCTCTATTTTATTCTAGTATTAATATTAAATAGAATTCTAGAGTAAAATTATGAATATGTGTACCTATGTGTGTAAACCCACTTTTCTTTTGGAGAATTTTTTAAATGTGTAGATTTATCCATGAAACCTTATATGAATATGCAATAATCGACATCTTTTTATGAATTGAAATTATAAATGAAAATTAAATATTTAATATTAAAGATAATGGAAGGAATGCACATGTAGGTGGATGAATTGTTTTGCCCCATGATGTTGTTCTAAATGATAATTCTTGTCTGAATAATTAGAAATTTGTGACTTTTGTTGAAGTATTTGAAGAATTAGGATTTATAATAAATAATTAGAGATTTTTGGTGATCCTATCACAATGGATAAACATACTAAGGCAAGGCCCATGAATTGTTAAAATAAATTCTTTAATCCCAAAAAGTAGTACTAGGCCAATAGGTAATGATAAACCTCAATTTCACTACTCATTTAAATTATTTTAAAGTTTAATATGAAGTGGGGAACCTATATTAAGATAATTAGGGTGAATCAAGCACTACACATGGACTAATTTATAAAACAATTATGGTCATCCATAGTATCAATGTCATGCTCTTGATAATATAAACAATAATAGTGTGTGTTCATGAAGAACATTCATCACCCATACTATGATCCAATTAGTGCCAATGTAAAAAATAGAAGTAGTGGATGCATAAAGAGTGGTTATGCAAAAAAATAATCCAACTAGTGCCAACATAATAAAATATGTTGTACATATATATCCCATTTTCTAGTGATTTCAAAAATATAAAATTTTGTAACCTATGTTCTTATAAAATTTGTGTAAATTCATTACATATGCCCAAAAGATATTTCTAAGTCTTTAAAAGAATATAAAATAATTAGAATGAAACAAAAGATACATACCCATATGAAATATTTTTATTGTTTAATCTACACAAAAAAATCAATATCTTATATATAGATGCTTGAATCTCTATGACAATCCCACTAATATGTTTTTATTTTGAGATAGTTAGTGTAGTTTAGAAATTAATAATCTCAAAATAAAATAGGTAACCACATAATTTTATATATAAATATGTAATCATTTATAAACATGTGAAAACACATGTATAATATGTTATCATATTGTGATTATATAATGAAATTATATACGAAATATGAAGTTTATTGAATGAAATTATCATGTGTGTGTGTGTGGTGTGGGGGTGGGGGGGTAAAGTTTTAAATAAAAATTCAATTAAGTGACACATTCAATTAAAATTAGTCACACAATAAGGAAATATCCCACAAAGTATGATCAACAATAACCTTATATGAATCTAATTTACAATAGTGCAACATAAAATAATTCAAACTAGTCTATGTCATAAATGTTTGTTAATGTCAAAAACATAGTAAATTAGAATAAACCTAATATGTAACACTATATATTCAATATCAGTAAATTTTGAATCAATGAATGTAGATCTACATGTTAAATAAAAAATATCATAGGAAAATATAACTTGTAATAGTGTAACACATAGAATACAATGGACCCAATAGTGGCATGGACATAAAGTGTGGGAATGTCCTATGTCTATGATCCATGTATAATTTATAGCCTACATGACATACATACCATTCATTCATGATGTGAAATTTAATTTATGTAGGGAATATGATACGTATTCTACTAGACATGTCATATAAATATATTTAAACTAGAAAACATGTCATTATTTTATACACTCATTTTTTACAACTTCGATCTCCAAATAGACATTATACTACTTTCTAAAAAATAACACACATTTATCTTATAAATTACCAAAATATACAAATTCATCTATACAGCTAGTGTTCATCCTCTGAATCATGTCGAGGCTTCACTATTTGGGGTTTTACCTTGTACATAATGATAACCTCTCATCGATTAACTTCCAGTCAAATTATGAATTAGTAAATTGATATTTTAAATGAATATTGTGTGATAATTTATCAAATTCTTAAAATTGCAAAAATCTTAATCAAATTCACTTTACTAATTAAATCTATTTAAACGTTTAAGCAAATCATTCATATTAAATACATACTATCTATTTTTGTAAATTCATAATTTTAATAAATATCTTAAATGGTGACATCATCATGAGATAGGCAATTAGAAAGTAAAAAACTCAAAATATCAAAATAAATGCAATAAATATTTGAAATGTTGAACTAATTTTTTACCACATATCTTAATATTAATAAGGAAAGTCCATATCATTTCAATTAGATTATAAATATCAAATTCCTCACAGACATTAAATGAGATTGTTAAGCCAAACATACTATGCATAATTAGTAAGAGAATATTCAGTTATAAAATCATGTTATGCCTATTACCAAAGTGAGTAAGTGGAGATGATGCATGTGAACCATTAAAAAAGGCTCGTTATCGAAAAGATAAGCACATTACACTCTTAGGCTAACTAGTAAATAAAATTAACAAGGAAGGTTAAAGAGTTTTTTTTTCTTCTTATTTTCTATTATTTTTTTGTTATTTGCTCCCCCAAGTATTAGTCTTGGAATACTCTTTTTTATGAATTTTTTACTAATGCTTAGTCTAACATTATCCTTAGATTCTTTGTTACATAATGGCATGTCTGGTGGGACCATGCACCCCAATTTCATTTTATAATTACTTTAAAAATAACGCATATAGCAAAAAAATATCATTAATAACCTTATTTCTGGTTTTTTCGGCTAAATTTGTCATGTTTTTTGTTTAATTGGAAAATCATGACTTTGACTAATATATCAATGAAAACACTGATTTTTTCATGGAAACAGTGAATTTCTCAATGTAAAATGGAGACTTCACTCATTTTTGTGTCTTTCTTTGTTACTTGTTTTTTTCCATGAAATCGACAACTTCAAATATATGTATGTATTGATAGTTTTGACCTAAGCCTAGAAAATAATGACTTCATCCCTAGGTATCAATGGCTTTTCTAGGTAAAAATATTTTATGAAATTGGAAACTTTGGTAATTTTTAAAATAAAATAATGATTTGACTCTACTAATAGGTGAGTTTTCCAATTTCCTTTGTCTTTTTAGTTTTTTAATAAAACATCAACAATATAGACTATTAAAATATGACTTTGTTCTGAGACACAAACCCAAGAGCTTAAAAGTAAAATATTTTGCCTTATTGTTTAAACTTAATCAACATAAATAAATAAAATTAATATTTGATGTAGGGTGGAAAGAAAAAATATGAGATTTGATACAGTAACAAAGCCATTTTGGACCTTTTTATTGAGTTTCAAAACATTTTCAAGTTTATGTTTAGGGGTTTAAAACATCCTTAATTAAATGTTTTTAAACATTTCATTTAGTGATTTAAAATAAACCAAATAATTTTGAAAGTTTTTATTTTGAAGTTTTGAAGAAAGTTATTCAATAAACATTTCTATGTTTGGTGCTTAAAACTCTTTTACCTTATAATTTATTTTGTGTTTTCCTTTTGTTTGAGTGTTGTTTGAAAAAGTTACGTGTATGTTTTCCCCTCTTTAGGGTGACTCAAAAACATGAATAAGATAATGTTTTGTTTGTATTTCTATGTTTACGTCATGTATGCTCTCCCCTCATTATTTTGTAGGTGACTCAGAATCAACTTTCTCTCTTTTTCTTTTCTTTTGGATTAGTGAATAGGAGTTCATCATCTCCTCCTAAGCTATCTAGGGGTTTGTTGACCTAGGTTTTAATCTCTCAATATTATATGAACCCCACTTTTTTATTGGGGTATATAAACTAAGCATAACATTTAGTTAGATACTGGTTAAGTGTTTAGCTTGACATGTCGAATAAATCCTCAAAGCATGTACATTCTATATATTGTACTTCATTGATAAATTAATAAATGAAGTGGTATGAAAGGGATAAGACCCTCTCATAATAGGATAAATGTCTTTACATTCAAATTAATAATATTTTATTTCACCCAATTTATTTGGTACTCATGGACCCATTAGAAATCTAATGCAAAAATTCCAAACTAAGAGACCCTATTTGTTGCAAATTATCTTAGTGACACTAAATTTATTTAGTAATATAAGTTTCATGTAATGTATATATTCTTTAGAGATATAGAGAGGATAAATAGTCTATCTTCATGAAATTTCTAAATTTTATTAACACTTAAATCCTCTCAAGAATGGGTATATCTATTGAATTTGGTGGATGTGATGCAACCCTGTGTCAGTTATTATGATAGGAGTGTGTAAT
Source organism: Torreya grandis (assembly GCA_037957365.1). Taxonomy (NCBI): domain Eukaryota; kingdom Viridiplantae; phylum Streptophyta; class Pinopsida; order Cupressales; family Taxaceae; genus Torreya; species Torreya grandis. The sequence goes on along the minus strand of JARHVA010002710.1, from coordinate 1,329,353 downwards.
TTTGTGATTCTTATTTACTCGTATGTTTAGTCCAAAATATTTACACATAATCAAACAAGTCTAAACTCAAAAACCATGGTCCATGTTCATTTTCACCAAGAAACATTATTTTTCCTAATTATTCAAAACCATTTACCTTAGTCTAATATAATTAATAATATTTCATGCTTTATTTTATGATAGTCTTTGTTACACTCTTAGTTTAAATCTATGATCCATTGTTCAAATCCAATTTCCTCTAAAACCAAAATTTTAATCCACTTTCATGTTTTGATTTAAGGACAAGTAGTTTACACTTGAGTCTTTTTTACCACATTAGATTAAGTGGTTTACATTTTTTTATTAGATGATGATACTTGGTTTGGATTTGAATTTAGTTTAAGATACTAAAACTAAGTCTGACCTTGTTTCCAATTTCACCTAGATTAAGTGTACCTTTTATTTTAAAAAAATATCCTTATACTTAAGTCAAGTTTTTATTTTTCACCTAGAATAAGTTCATTTTAGATACTAATATCATGTCCCTAAACCAAGACCAAAATAATTTAGTCACACACTTTGATGAATTCCATAATGAATAATTTATTGCCTAATATAAGGGCCTCATAGATGGATTGCCAATTGGTGATCATAAGCAAGAATTTTATTTTCCTTTTGATCCTTTTGCCTACATTGGAGAGAAAAAAAAATTATTTCTTATGAAAAAGATAAAACATTGAGAGCTTTAGGATACACAAAATAGTAATAAAAAATACAAGCCCTTGAGTGAAAACCTATTTAACATGATATTAGATGGGAAAGTGTGTTCATACCCAAAGGATACACAAGGTCCATAAAGTCCTAGATCTATAGGTGATACTAGCATCACTTCAGAATAACAAGTATTTGATCATCTTTCTCTTTAAATTCCTAATATTATTTCTAGCTAGCCATTAACTTAACTGGAAAATTTAGATTCATCACATTATCAAGAGCATTGTGAGGAACAACAAGAAATTATAGTGGAAAAAGGATATCATGATCACACATTTCATACTATTCTAGAATATGGTTCTACCCTCCTTATATAAAACATTGTTGAAGTGAACTTGAGAGCATATGTTCATCGCAAAATTATTTACCTTAGATCTTATCTCACTAAGGAGGAGTGAGAACACATTATATCCATTTTGAAGGATTTTATTGATATTTTTTATGGACATCCTTTGACATACCAATTTAAAACCTGACTTGTTTGTGCATGGACTTGTTGTCCATCTAGATGTTAAGCTAGTGAAACACAAATTAAAGAAGATGCATCTATGCATTACTATTTTGGTAAAAACAAAATTAGAGACGTTATTAGTAGTAGGATTCATTAGACCACTGGAATATTCTAAATAGATGTCAAACATAGTTATAATTATAAAAAATCCATAAGGTCTACACATTTGTATTTATTTTAGAGATATTAGAAAAGTGTGTCCGAATGATGATTTTCCTCTACCCAACATTGACATGATTATCTATTTTATTATAGGGTATGAGATAATGTCCCTCATGGATGCATTCTATGGATACAATTACGGTAAGATATCTCAAGAAGACCAATACAAGGCTAAAATAACACACCATTAGGAACATTTTATTCTCAAGTCCTACCATTTGGGTTGAAGAATGCTCGAGCCACTTATCATCATGTTATGACTATCATCTTTAAATACATGATGAATGATATTATTGAAGACTATGTTCATGACATCCTAGATAAATCAATAATACATAATGGAAATGCTAATATTCTATGAATAATCTTTGAGAGGCTTCATGAGAATAAGGTCCATCTCAATCCTATAAAGTGTGTCCTTGGCATCACTTCAGTAAAATTGCTTGTGTTTATTGTATCATAAGGAGGGATATAATTTGACCCTCTTAACGTTAAGTCCATTTTTGAAATACATCCACCTTTAAATCATAAATATCTCCAAAGCCTCCATGAAAAGATTTAGTTTATTTGTAGGTTTATTTATTAATTGGTACATAAGTGTCATCTATTTACACATGCTTTGAAGAAAGAGGTCATATTTGAATGGAATAATGAGTTCTAATCAGAATTTCTAAAACTCATAACTATTTGGCTAACCCACCAGTTTTGGGACTACCAACACTTGGAAAACTATTGCTTCATTACATTTCAATGACTAAACATGTGTTGGGGACACTTTTAGCCCCAGATGATGATCAAGGTAAAGAACATGCATTTTTTTATTTGGTTCACACACTAGTGTCTTATGAACATAATTATACACCTATTTATATGAAATGTTTATCTATGATTTTAGCTTCCCACCAGCTACGACACTATATGCTGAACAATAAAATAATTGTTATTGCTAAAGTGGATCCTCTCAAATTTTTATTATCCAAAATAGCTCTCACCAGTCTATTGACCAAATGGGTCATATTATTAAGTGAGTTTTATGTTGAGTATCAGAATTAGAAGTCTGCCAAGTGGCATGTTATTATTGATCAACTTCTAGAAGCGGCTATGATATACAATCAACCACTTAGATTCAACTTTCCAGATGATTCTTTTTTCATAATAGAAGAATTTTAGTATGAACCTAAATAATGGAAACTATATTTTGATGGTCCCTTCACTTCTTGTATATCAATATCCAAAATTTTGTTGATTACACTATAAGAGGATCTAATTCCCAAAGTATTTCACATGAATTTTCGTTATACCAATACTATTCTAGAGTATGAAGCACTTATTGCAAGGCTTCATATTCCAATACATTGGGATATCTAGTACTTAATGGTCTATAGGGATGTCTAGTTAATTATCAATAAGACCATAGACCAGTATCAAACTAGATATGACAAGCTTGTACCCTACAAGAACATTATGGATAATCTAAAGGCTCATTTTAAAACTCTATTGTTTGAACAAGTATCAAAGGCCAATAACAGATTTATTGATGTAGTGACAATAATTGTGTCCATGATACAGTTTGATAGAATTACTAAAGAGTATTAGTTTCTAAATAAAAATATTCTATATACTAATCATGTGTTACCATATTTAGACATGGTATACACTATTGTTGGTCCTAATTCCCCACCCAAATTGGCTTCATTTTAAGATTTTTATAATATTTCCATGATCATATTGTCCCCCTAACCTTTCTAATAATTGTCAAAAACATTTCCTTCACTGTATAGCCTATTATACCCTCCTTGGAAACATTAATTATTGTAAAGGCTATGATTTAATTAGACTTCATTTTTAATCTTCAGGAGAATCCAAGGTAGCTCTTAAAGAGGTTTAAGAAGGAATGTATGGTGCCCATACCAATGGTGTAGTATTAGATAAAATACTCCTTAGAAAATGTTTCTATTGGCCCAAAATGGATTTATATGCTTGTAATTATGTAAAGAAGTATGTTCCTTATCAATAATATGGAAATTTTATACACACACCTTTGCCACAATAGTCGATCACTACACCATTATCATTTTCTACATAGTGCCTTGATCTCATTGAGAAAATAAACCCAAGATCTTCAAATGGACATAAACATATTCTGATAGCTACTGACTACTTTTATTAGTGGATTGAGGCAATCCTATCACATATGTCATCAGTGGGAATATTTCTAAATTTATACATTACCATATCATCTGTTGATATGGTATCCTAGCATGCATTATATCTGATAATGGTAGATCATAAATCAATAGATATTTTATATAACTTTTTGAAAATTTCAAAATCAAGCAAAATAAATCTACACCATATAACCCACAAGGTAATGGATAAGCTGAGGTGTCAAACAAAACCATTGTGTCCATATTGAATAAGATTGTCAATAACACTCATCATAATTAACACTTGTAAATTGTTCCTAACCTTTAGGATTATTATACTATTCATTAAACCAGCACAAGAGCCACTCCATACTCTCTTGTTTATGTCACAAAAGCTATTATCCTAATTAAGATCGAGCTACCTTAATTATGAGTTTATTTGGAGAATATTGAAGATGATGAAGATTAAAGAGTTTCCAAATTTCATGAATTAGAATTCCTTGATGGTATATTTTTGGTTTCCATAGTCAACATGGAATTTTAAAATATATTGAATAAAAGATGTAACAAGTGCATTATACCTTTGGAGTTTGGCATTGGTAATTTGATCTTGAAAGAGAACAACAAAAACTCAAATGTTGAATGCAAGAAAAAGGGCATGTTCCAACCTAATTGGATTGGATGCTATGTTATCACAACAAACTATGGATCATGGGCATATCAACTAGTTGATATAGGTGGTGAAGAAATTATAATGTCCATGAATATTGTGCATCTCAAGTGGTACTACGCTTGATAGCTTTTTAATGAATTGTCTATAAGACCCCTAAATTGGGGGTAACTTGTGATGAAGTTATTTTATCCTACCATAATATCTTGGACCATCCTCTCATGGACCACATTCATTTTTTTTTGATGTACCCTAGACTATTCTCATGACAATCACATTCTTTTTTGACTCTAGACAGTTGAAGCTTTGGACCGTTGGCACTTTTGATCATTTATATTATAACTTGACTCATTTTATCCCACCCTAAACCATCCTCTTTTGGACCCTATTTTATTTATTTATTTTATATTGTTATATTTAGAAACACATTATTTTTCTACCTTGTGTTGTTGTAACCCAGATAGTTCTATCCTTTGCCCAATTCTAATCTTGATTGTGACTTAGGCACTCTAGACACCTTCAACACTAGTTATATGAGGTAATTAATCATGGGTAGTATTTTATAGCTTCCTCTTATAAATAAGTAAACACAAGTTCATCATATTATTATTTTCACCCACTGAATGGTTTTCTAGATCTATCTCATGCTACACACTATTTTTTTCTTATTTTTATTCTATCTAGTAGGCATTGCTATCTTAATAGGATCTCACTCTCATTGACTTATAAACATGGGTTGTTGTATCTAGCTTTAGCTGTTATTGGAACTTATAGTCTTGGACATGCATCTCCTTCATTAGTTGGTTCCTTATGGCATTATTTATATTCACAATATTTGTTACATCTAATTTGGCTATTATTATAACTTCCACTCTTGGGTGTGCATCTATTTGATTAGTTGGTTCCCTTTTCCATTATTTATATTCGTAATCCCTATTATAGCTGATCTCACTTGTGGACATGCATCTCTTTGATTAGGTAGTTCCTTGGGCCTTTATTAATACTTCATTTCTATTTCTTATCCCAAAACACAAAAACATTAGAAAATGATTGATAAAAAGAATAAAATCATTGTCTTACACATTTATTTATCCTAATCTCCACCCTCTTATCATTTTTCAAGCACTAATTTGAACATTCTCATAATTTGACAAGATTATTTTTCCTTATTATATAATATCGATGATATTTTCTTCACATCACTTTTATTCTATCCCATTTCCTAGGAGAACTACATTTGGCATGAAGTTCATGTTTGATCTAACACCCATAGAATTGCGTAGGAAGCCTCCACTTGTCTTGTACATTTAGATTTCACTCGACCACCTCCTTCTTTTCCTCTTTTTCCCTACATTTTTGATCTTTTTATTTCACTATCACTTTGGGGGAAACTTTGTGTCATTTTATCTTGTTACACTATTGTACAAAGTAATGCCTCTACTACACATGCATGAATGACTTTTTTTTCTTGCCTTAACATTGTCACTGACTCTTTTCTATGTGTGTTTATTTGATTTTTATTGTTTTTTTGATTGCTTCCTTGTCTCTCCTTTTGTTTTTTAGGTTTTTATTCATTTCCCTTCTTTTCATTGTTTCTTCATGTTGTTCTTGGTCTTTTATTTTACTATTTTGTCTTGTTCCTTCAATTTTTTTTCACGATCATCTTGATTTAGAAAATGGATCTAGATTATTAATATCTTTCTTTAATTTTATTTATTTCGTTATTCTTGCTTTGATTTTATACATTCTTGTTCCTACTTAAGTCCTGATTATTCATATCTTGATTTTAAGTCAGGTTATATTTATGTATTGTTTTTATCTATATTTTTGTTTGTTTTTATTTATTTTAAAATCATTATAACTTTGGTATTGGTATTTATTATCATTATCCTTAGTTATAAATATTCACATTTGAACTAGCTCCTCATAATTAAAATAGAATGTCATTATAAATATTTCATACTTGCGATGCATAATTTCATTTTGATATAGCAAACACTTAGTGCTTTGGCTACAAGTATCAAAATTAATGAAGCTTCTAAGATCATCTTTCCATGCACCAATGAAACTAAATACTAATGTCTTATGTACTTCATTCTAAGAAATAGATGTGTCTCTTGGCATATATTATGAGTCTAATTGAGTAGTGGTCTATTTTCCTCCTATCTTCTTTCCTAATTCTATTTTTCCCACTTTTGGGATAACCACATTAGATTAAGGTTCATTTAAAATATATAGGAAAGGCTTGGATACATGAAATATCTTAGGTCAGCTTAGCCTCCTTCATTCTTATATTCATGTCTTTCATCACTTTTTACATTCTCGTATGCCTAGCTTTTTTATGTCTTCTTTAGTCATTAGACCATCATGTCTACATTTGTAACAAATCATATTTAAGTTATGAAATAGGTTATATTTTTGAGCTATGCATATTATTTTTACATACTATGGCAAAAATTTTAGACTAATCACTGAATCAAATCATCCCTACTGGGGCATAATTATTTATTAGTGATAAACATTTTCCCTACTATGACAAAATTTATTTATCATTTGATCAAATCTACTCTAATGGATCACATTATTATTTTAATTTCTCTAGATCAATCCTCTCATTTTTACTATAATTACAAGATCTATATACTTTTGCCCTCATTTTGGTAATATTCAAAATGTGAAACTTGTCTTGGGATTGATCATTCCCTAAGCACACAACTTGCACCCTCTTGTGGGTGTGTTTAAAGTGTGTTTCTTATATTTTTTTATTATTCCATTCCCACATCCTTGGGGACCATTAAATTATAAATATACTTTGATCATTAATAATAATTATGTGCAAGCATTAGCTCATATGTATTTAATATCATTCATGGGATAATTTCACCATTTCTCTTTCTTCTAGAGTCCATCTTTTTATTTCATCCTTATGTGTCCTCTTGAGGGGGGATCATGGGTCATTTTTTTCCAACTTATTCTTGACAACTCTTTTATATTAAAATATAATACATCACCTGAATGTATAAATATGCCTTCTCAAATAGGGTCAAAATACAAACATCCATTTCAAACACCATTTTGTTAAAATTGTCAATTTTACTCAAAATTTGTGAAAATGCATAATTTAGGTCAAAAACACTTAAATCATAAATGGTTCAAGATTATAATATAAAAGTGTTGATTTAGGCTAACATATCACTAAATAACACAATGCATTTTATGTGATTATTAAATTTTCTCAAATCATTTCAAGTCAAAATGATGAAAGGGTAATTGGATGCTCTGAACCACTAAATTATTCCAATATGGAAGCACATGACATGTGCATGTGTTATTTCAAGTTAATAATGTCCTAAATGGGAAATTAGTCTATACATAACTAACACCTTCTTCTAATTCTACTCCATTCAATTTATGACCTAGTAATATGACATTATGAGTAGTTTGATTAATAGTGTGTAACTAGTTTCTAAAAAAATGAATAAAATTTGATTAATGTCAGTTAGGAAAATTAATCCAAATTAAGAGCTTAAGTGGAACATCCATGGAATTTATTAAAAATTTATTAATTATGAATTAATTTCTAATATCTAAATCATCAAGTGATGTCATTTATGGGGTGGCATTCATAACTCATAAATGCAACAAATATCAGGCTTAAGAAATCCCATTCCTATTTAATGCCCTTTACTTATATATATTTATGATGGTATTTATGGATTAAGTCTCCAAAATTGAATTAATTCATGGTCACACATCTTGATATCAAGATGGAAGTTCATTGTTGATTTTGATAAAATTCAAAGATATATAAATTGGAGGGCCAAAATCACCATTTTTAAGCTTCATTTTTGTAAACTTTTTATGCAAAATTATCTCCACAAATTTCCTTTATGTAGTTTTATTATGTTTAATTTACAATAAGATAGCTTCAACATAGGCATACCATTAACTTAAATATCATGAGACTAGTTTCATTGATGCACTTGAGATGATGGAGAAGCAATCCATTCATCATTGATAAGGACTTGAGCACTAAATTAGGGAGAAAATCATATTTTGAGCCACATTTATTGAAAATATTCCTCTTGGGAAGGTATTAAGTGTGCACTTTCTTTCAATAGCTCTTAATTATAATTTTCAAACCCCATTGAATGATTTGGCTTAGTTAGTTATGTTCTTTATGAATTTATTGAGGTTTTTTGCTAATGCTTGATCTAACTCACTTTACATTCCATCTCTACAGATATGATTCATTGTAAATCATAAAAATAGGGACATGTATAATATGCTTCATGGCACCATAAAATCATAAAACATAGAATGCAATACAATATTTATCCACTCATAATCACATGATGTAATGGTTTTGACACACATAATAAAATAATAGGTAATAACACTGAATGTCACATAAGGTGTGAAGAGCCACAAAACATAGATAATTTAATGTCACACAAGGTAAATCCCTAATGAAATATTCATATATTAAAAATTCAATTAGTCAAAAGTCACGTAAGAATGAAAGGGCCCAAAAAAATATTTATGTAATCAAAACATGGTCAAGTAAAATTATAATAATAAGGAAATTTCATAAAGAAAGAGACATATACAATGACAAAATCAATTATAAAAAATAAGACAAAAGCGAAGAGCCACAAAAAATATGATAAAATATTATCCTATATGAAATGAAATAGTATTGATGTAACATATTAAAATTCAAACTATTCTATAGCAATAATCTATGCCAATGATATTACATACGAAAGTAGCATATCGATGAAATGTGACATTGAAAATAATAAAATAAACATCAAGGTGTGTTTAATAAATTAATGTAGTTCAACATGATAAATGGAAAATGTCATAGGATAATATAACCTATAATAAATTAACATGCGTAGTAAGATACACCCAACATTGTCATGGTCCTTAGGTTTAGGAATATTCTAAATTTATAAATCCATGTTTATATAGAACATGAGTGTCTTGATTCTCACTCTTATATACTTTGGAACTCATGTGTGTATGAAAAATATATGTAATATACTAAACATGTGATCCACAGATAATGTAATGTACCAAAAATGGCATGTTGAGGTCCTAATTTTTATTATTTTATATTTATAGAATATACTTTGAACAAATACTTCTAAATCTTAAAACTCATCATATGGGTCTATTCAAATTGGTTCTAACTCTAATATTATGGGCTTCATAGATTTTGTATAAATATTGATTTTTCTTCCCCAATGTATGATATTTTATGAGATTTCTTTGTAGTTGAATTTCAAACAACACCCTTTTGGTTATTATCATTATCATCATGTAAAATATTGATTTTTATCCTATGATATAATAAAATTATGAACCAAAAATTACCAAGTGTATCTTTCATCTATTATAACAATTATTATCCCAATGTAATACTCAAATAGTTGAAAAGGTGCATCACCAATTTGTTGTATCCATGACCTCTGGCCCAAAAGTAAATTTTGGTATCTTTATATGTTTAATTGAGACTTGAAAATGTATAGTTTTTTTTTATTATTCAATTTATTATCCCCACTATTGTAAGAATGTAATATTACACATGATTGTGAATTATTTTTCACCTATTTGAATTTGACATGAAAGGATACCCTAAATGTATACTATTATAGACAAGTTCTCTTGTCATGAATGTTCATAAAAAAACTTGTGTTGTATTTGTGTTCTGATGTCAATTATAACTTACTAATGATAGTTCCATATCTATCTATTTTATTTTAATATCAATATTATTTTCTTTCCTAGTATGAAATACATATGATAACTTTATGTGTATTAGTCAATAATGATTTTTTTTCAAGTACCATTATTATTATGATGCTTGGTTTATCTTGATTATTGGTTATCTGTAATGTTGTGGAAGGTTCTGTATATATGAACTTCAAATAATATAATAAATTTTATTTTAAAACTTTTTTAAAGTTTTAAATGTTCCATTGTTCTTATGCTCGAGTTACATTTGATTTTTTTTAATGTCACAACGGTTCCTTTAGAATATAAGGATTTTTGTGTTAGTTAACATTAGAAAAAATATTTTTATTGTGATTATGTTGATTATTGGGAATTATTTTCTTTCATTTACCCAATTGAGAATTTTATTAAGTAAACATCTTTCATTTATAAATATTATTTGTAAATGAATTATCTTTATAATATCCTATAGTAATAAATGTAAACGTAATAAGACATAACTATTCATTTCGATCAATAAAATTAAAATTTAGCTTGCAAAATTAATCCTTTATATCATCATCATCATCATCATCATCATCATCATCACCACCACCACCACCACCACCACCACCACCACCACCACCACCACCACCACCACCACCACCACCACCACCACCATCACCACCACCATCACCATCACCATCACCATCACCATCACCATCACCATCACCATCACCATCACCATCACCATCACCATCATCATCATCATCATCATCATCATCATCATCATCATCATCATCATCATCATCATCATCATCACAACAATATGTTACTATACAAGTTGAATTTTCTAAATTTACCAAAATGGGAAGATCTTAAAATTTTTCTTTTTTCTCTACAATAACTTGTGATTATTTATTTAATTTTTGATTGATGGTCATAACTTGCTCATTATAATATTTTGCATGAGTATTGCCAATTATAATAGGTTATAAATTAAGTATGATATAATAAGACAGAATCTAATTATTAACTAATTTCATTATTAGAATTTGTCATGCTTAAAAAATTTGAAAGGGTCATTATGTTGGACACATGTATACAAGGAACCACCATGCCTAAATTTCATACACATGTAATATAGATGGCACTACCTTCATATCATGTATCAAAGGTTAAACCAAGATAAAATTGTAATGAAGATGATCTATAATTTACCTAATACATGTATCCAACATCTTGGGTTCTACTATTGCATTAAATTATATTGATCTATGAAATTATTATGAAATAATATTGATTTCTTTTATGAATTGAATTAGTTTTTAATTAACATCCATATTGACACCCATTTTTTTAAAGAAAGTAATGTTGAAAATATTAATTCTTAATCCATTATCTATTAACACTTGCTTGAATAATTTAATTTAAATTTGAAACTAAAATAAATATGCATGCATTTTATCTATTATATGTTTTATGGGAAAGTATTCTATTTGAAAATAAATTACTTCTTTGGTATGTTTTAAAACATTCATAAAGGACGAAAAGTATGCAATTTTTTTAACATTGATGAGGTGGTTAACCATTTTAATTTTATTTTTATTAAACTATAAAAATTTAAATATTTATATGTCTCATTTTAATATGAAAATACATAAATCTATAGTAAAATATAGAATTTAATGAAATAAAAAGCTTGTTAAAATTAATAAATAAAGTTAGGGTTAGAGAGTGTCTTTATAAATAGTAATAGGTTTAACTATGTGATGTTTATGTACATTATAATTATGTTAAAATAACCTACAAATAGGGTTACACTAAAAAATCTAATTTGCACTTTTTTATGATAAGTCCATAGGAGGTGGATATGTGCACACTATAACATTGTTTGTGTAATGTGATCATGAAGTAATTGATTGTTTTCTATGTTTTTGGATCTAGACCTGTGTGAATTCTTCTGAGGAGTGAATTTATATCTCTATGTGTCATTTTTTTTTAATAAAATATTTTTTAGGATTTCATAAAGTTATTAATTATTGTATAGGTTTAATTATTTTAAACCTATCATAACATATTATTTTATTTATTAATAGATATATTTCCATATGGATTTGCTATTACTCATGACTATTCTAGGTTATTTGATCCTATTTTCTATGAGGTTGTTGTAATATCTCTATGGCTATATAATATACTTTATTTTATTTTAATTAATATTTTGAAAACATAATATTATTACTATTTTAATTTCTATGTGAAATTTGTGTTCAAATCTCAAATTTGCCAATAGTGTGGTATCAGAGCTCCTAGGTTCTATTAGGGATGGGTTTGTGAATTTTTTTGAGAGGATGGCATTGATTTCTTCTAACATATTAATGATAAGTAATAATTAGTAAGATATATAAGAGCATAAAATAGAGTTTTATGTTAAATCACTATATATTCTACGTAAACATAGATGGTTATTTTTCTACATTAGCACTAAAGCATTGAAGAACTTTTATTTTTCATCAGTATAGATTCATCTCATTATTTTATACATCACCATTTCTAAAATTTTAAATCTCCATTGGAATGTTTCTCATTCTATGGGAATAATTAATTATAGTGATTTAGACATCTTTTCTAGGTTTCTTGAGTCATCTACTTTAAACTCTATGAGTTAACCTAGTGTCTTTTTACATCTCCACAAATTTTGAGCCAACATTTTCTCTCTATGAAACTATTTTGAGAATACTACATCCTAGCCTACTTTGACATGTGTTTCATAAACATTTCCTTTGAAGCCATTGTTCAACATAATCCATAGTTTGGTGTATATCTTATAAGCATTTATTTTGGCAAATTTTGTATCATTCAGAGCTATGTATGAGATCAAATTTTCATCAAATATACTTTACCTACTATATTTATCTACCATCATACAATGTTTATATAGGATGGAGATTATCATTAAATGTTACATAAGTATTTCCATCATCCACCAATCAAAGTTAAGTAACCTGTGAAACCTAAAACAGATTAGTACATCATTATTTTCCAACCAAGAATAGATTGATCATATTAATTTACATTAAAAGATACCTAGCTAATTATATTATTTTAGATCTATTTTGTTAGTTGATAAAAGGGCTTGATCAATATAATTTTCTAATGTCATTGTTTAGGTGATATTATCTTACATATCAATTATGTTTAATTAAGGTTATTTTAATAACAGGTAAATATTTAAAAGGTATATTTTTATCAGGCTCATAATATTTTTGCATACTAAAACTTGTGAATTATTAGATTTTAGTCATAGTTTGAAAGTGTAAGATTCGATGAATGTCTCAAGTGTCTTTGATAATTCATTATAAAAATATTTAAAATAATTTTTTTTATCTTGAGAGTATATTCAAAGTCTTATAAGTGTGTTTAGTTTGAAAGTACTATAAAAGTGTAGAAAATTTAGGTTTAACATGTGTCAATTTTATGAGTCAATATTTTTTTATTCCATAGTCAAAATATCATCAATAAAAAAATTTATGTCAAAAGAGTCAAATCATAAAAATTTTAAAGGGAGTAATGGATGCATTTTAACTTGTATGTGATGTTAAAAATATGGGAGGATTTTCTCCTCATCTAAGCTTCATAAATTCATTAGCTGAGTAAGCAACAAATAAATTGGAGGATGGAGGATACATAGAATTTGGAGGATAATTGGTGTCCTCTCGTCAGTCACCTATGATGGGGTCACATCATTACTATGGTGATATTTTTTTATTGTGTTTATTTTATGTTGTGTATGGTGTGTTTTTATTATGAAGTGTCGATTTAAATAAAAATACTAAGCATTATTTTCTAGTTTGGTACCTCTTGAAGAAGAACATTATAGGGAGAAAAAGAACTAAAGTAGTGTTTGTTTGTTGTAAAAGGGTTTGAGGAAATCCAAAAAACCACCAAAGTGGTTGAGACCTCCTGCTACATCCGGGTTCATGGTCAACCTATAGTACAAAACCATATGGGTTTGTGGTAATCCAAGAAACCACTAAAGGTGCTAAGTAGAGTGATGTACTCATAAAACTTCTAGGTTTCTGGTAATACTAAAAGTAAAAACCAAGGTTCAACCAAGGCCATGAAGTCATAAATATTGTATGCCACCTATAAAATGAAACAGGCTATATGGAGAGTGTAAAAACCTTGTACCATGTTTGAATTAAGGGTGTGCTAGGAATTAGTAATGTTAATGGGGTGAGTGTTAGGATTTAATAAAATCATTAATTGTTATATAGGCTTAATTATTATAAACCTATTACAGGATATTAGTTTATTTGTTAGGAAATATACTCCCATAAGTATTTTTTCTTACCCATGATGATTACAAGTTATTTGATCTTATTTTATAGGAGTTTGTTTTGATACCTCCAAGGCTATATAATAGAATTTATTTTATTCTCATTAATATTCTAAAAACACAATATTATTAATGTGTGTTTAATTTCTAAGTGAAATTTGTGTTCATCTCTCCAATTTGCCAATAATACCTATAAATACAAAACACTATTCATTTACATGAGTAGAATAACAATTAAATTATAAAAGAGAATAAAATGAGTTATTAAGGATAGCTAATCTAGCCAAATAATACCTTTATAACTATGTTTTCCATATATATATAAACTGGTTCTTGGCATGGTGTAGTTTTCATTCAGACATGTGTATGTCCAATCTTGAATTCAATGTTAAATGCACTTTTACCTATTAAGACCCTTAAAAAAAACAAATAAATAGTGTATTTGACTTTGTAACTTGTATATAAATGAATAATTATAAATTAGTGAAGAATATATAACCTCTCTAAAATGTTTTTTGATAATATAAAGGAGGGTTGGTTTTAAAAGGACCCTTTATTAGATATAGGTCAAGAATTTAAATTACAAGATTAATTGTGTTGGAAAAGCATAACATAAAGTTAATAATGATCTTGAAATAAAATATAAAAAATTTATAAATTAAAAATTATTCCACATGTTATATTGTGACATGTAATCATTACCTAGTCAAGAGTTCATTTATTAATTTCTATAATGTAGTTGATAGCTTAAATTAGAGAATAGGATATTACCATTTTTTATAGATTTAGATAATATTGAAATATATTTCTATACTCCTCCCTATAACTATTTATTTTATATTATTTTTCTAGTGCCCTCCTTTTGTGTTGGTTAGTTACCTATTTTTGGCAAACAAATTTGCATATATTTTGATCTACATTTCATCAAGAAATCAATTGAGTCAGATCTTATAGCAAATTTTTTATCAGAGATTTATATCTTGAGTGACATACAAAAATATATTAACAAAAGGAAGATCACAAAAAATCATGACAATAAATCTTGGTATAGCTAATGAAGGGAGGAAGATACGTAAATCCTAACATGTGTAGCAAAGTGAATCAAGATATCAAAAATTGATACGGTGATGTAGAAGAAATTAATAACATGGAAGTCACTATGAGCCCATAATAACGATGTGGAGAGGTTAATAAATAGTAATATGTGACCTACATTCTAAAAATAAGTTATGATCTCTTGACTCATGAACCACCTATGAACCTATCAATAAACAAGGTGAAACCTACCATGAAAAATTATTACCTCATCATATACCCGATTAATGCCTACTAAAGAGAGTGTGGAATGAAAAAGCTAGTAAAGAATTAATGTAAGAATATTATAACAAAGAAATTATAAGCCTATAAATCATGACCTACTATGTACATATAATCATAGCAGTTGAAATTCTAACCATGAGGTAGTAGAAGTTCAACAATACAGAAGAAATCAAGCCTTATCTTCATCATGGTACAACATAAAATTAAAAAAAGAACATTATAACATAGTTAATTATGTTTAATTTATTTCAATAAGTTCATGGTAACAAAATTTATTAATGAATTTGAACCAGTAGGCCGAGCTTGTCCATAGTCCCAAGTCTCCATTTTACATTACACCTATTTTTAAAGGATCACACTTGAAGGAGACATGAGAAAGAGAATGAAACAAAGGTAATAAATGATAAATAATTCCATGTATCTATGATTTTGAAACCATTGGATGCCAACAAGGAAACTCATAGACCATGTAAAATGCTCAAGAGAGCACCAATTTTTATTTTACCGTACAAGAAGCCCTTCATGATTGTAAAAACCTTCAATTCAATGAGTTTATCCATAAAGGACTTATATAATACTTCTTATTCAATGTGTAGTACCAATAAAAGATTATTCATGATAAACTCGACACTAGATATGAAGTCGACTATGAAGATGAGATTGAACATCCTAAAAAACATCCCTATCTATTAGCACATCATTATCATGTTCAACTTTGAGCCTAATTTTCTCATCAGTAAGTTATAAGACTTGTAATTATCTTTCAAGGAAATAAAATAATTTTATTTTATAGATTTCTTCTCTAAAACTCCTCTCTGATACCCAACTTATAAAAGGGTCAAATTATACTACTCAAAAAATAAAGATCCGTACAATCCTTCATTTTGAAGGACTATGGGTAATCATGACAAGGAATGTAAAAATTCCCACTTAACCTGGTGCAATCACAAAATATGAATAGGCTAATGATAAGGCCCTAATGTTGATTATGTTAAGCATCACTGATAATATATAATCACATAGCAGGGATGCTAACCAAGTCAAAATAACATGGGGAAAATTACAAACTATATATGAGGCAAAAAATTAGATGAATATCCTCCATCTCTAGTCAAAACATCATACACTCTCTATGTATTCTAACAAAATAGTGGAGGAATTCTTAAATTGAGTAGTTGAGCTATAAACAAAGTTGTTAGCTCTCAGTGAAATGGTAGATGACCAAACATTGGTCTTGATTAGCTTGCAAGCATTCCCTTCCCAATTTAGAGTATTCATCATGACACTAAATGTCTCTAAATATAAAGTGTCATTTGAATAGCTAATCAATCTATTATAGTAGGAAGAAGCCATCAAATCAGTAAAAGATGAGTTTCAAGATAAAGCTCTTAACATGAAGCAACAATGATGTCAAAAATCATGCAAGGGACATCCAAAATAGGAACTATAGAAACAATAACAACAACCTTTGTCTTGTCATCAATCATAAAATTCGAAGAGGTGGTGTCACATTTATCACACCAATACTCATGGCATAGACAACTATTGATACAATATTTTAAAGAAAGGATCTACCAACAACCCAAGCACATAAGGGCATGATGATAATCAAAATTTGAAAAGATATCCACATTAGTGGAAGCAGAAGGGATATCTTGTTAACCAACTAAATGATGAATCTGACGAAGTAACAACTGATGAAGACAAGAACATAGTATTATACTCCTAGACCTCACAACCCATGACGAATATCTAGCTAATTGACTCAGGTGCCCCTAAGCACATGATAGGTGTCAAAAAGTTGCTTGACTCACTAACAGACCAATGCATTAGATATGAGGTTAGGATGATTGATGATAAAATGTATGTCATAGTAGGAATAGGTCAAATTTACATTCCCTTTGGAACATGAAAATGTAAAATTACAAAGGTCCTATATGTTCTTAGATTGACATCTAATCTCTTTTAATTCAGTCAACTATTGAATCATTATGTGAAGGTAAAGTTTATAGTAGAAAATGACATCAAAACCTACCTAATTTCATAAAAAAGTAAAGTTTTTGCTAAAGCTTTTCTAAAAGATAATTTTTTTAATTCATATATTGTTTCATCTTCTACAATATCTCTCTCTTCCTCAAGGGTAGAATCCACTACCCTCTAGGACTACCATTATGGTCATTTATCAGTTGGATCTTTATACCAACTAAGTTCTAAAGGGATGGTACATGGACTTCCAAAGTTGTCTAGTTCCTTTCCAGTTTGCCCTAGATGCATTATAGGTAAACACCACAAGGATCCATTCAAAGATAGCTCCTTTCATACCAAGAAGTATTTGGAGGATGTTCATACCATTATAAACAACCCATTACCTTCTTCATTCTCAATATACAAGTACATCCAACTATTTGTGGATGACTACACCTAGAAGATCTGGGTATTCTTCATAAAAAGAAGAGTGAGGCCCTCCATCATTTTTAGGTCTTCTTTCAGCAAGTTATGAATGATATTGAGTAACCTATACTTCACCTTTGCTTAGATCAAGGTGGGTATTTCATGCCAAATAAATTCATTAAATCTTTAAACAAGTAAGGAATAAAATAGAATTGCACTTCTCCCTACATGCCCCAATATAATGGCATTATTGAGCAATACAATTATATAATGGTGGAAATAGCTCACTACATGCTATCAATAGTGAATCTAGATAAACATATTAGGCATAAATAGTCCAAATAGCTATGTATCTTATTAATAGGGCACTAATTAAAATTATGAAGGACAAAATGACTTAAAATATATGGAGTGGTAAAAAGCCATCAATTTATCATTTACGAGTATTTGGTTACATAACATATATGCATATACCAACTCCAAAGAGGAATAAACTCAAATCCAAGACACTCCCATCCAACTTGTTGTGCTATAGGACTACCTTAAAGGCATACCATCTCAAGGATCCTGAGTGAAATAAAATCTATAAAAGTAGTGATGTGGTTTTTTATGAGTCATCTTTTGACACTATGATGCAAAATAATGAATCAACACTAACCACCTCCCACCAATTACTTCCCAAGCTAGATGATGAGGAGACTTCTCATCAATAATCAGAGTTTTAAGGAGAGATTTATGTTGATCTTGGATAATTAGAACATCGACTAGGTAGTTATTCACATCAGGAAAAGTAGTTCATCACAATAATAGAGTCCTCATCTAGTGTGTGTACTAGGCACCAACAAAGACTCCCATACTTCACTTGGAAGCAAAAAGAGGAGTCGGACAAGACATGAGGTAAATTTTCCACTCATTAGTACAATAGTTGATAGCTTCAAACTTGATAATATTCATGAAGCTTTAAATAAACCAAAATGAAAGAATGTAGTGGATGTTGATTATGACTCACTCATAAAGAATCAGACTTGGGAACTAGTTCATATACCTATAGGAAAGAAACCCATAGGTATAAAATAGGTTTTTAAAATAAAATACAAGGTAGATATATTTATTGATAAACACAAATCATGACTTGTAGCAAAGGGATATGCTCAGATAGAGGGTAGTTACTATGAAGAGACCTTTTCACCCATTATAAATATCAAGACCAGCAAATTTGTTCATGCACTTGTAGCATAGAATGGATGGTGACATGAGTGGATGGAAATCAAAGTGTTTTTATTAATGGTGATCTAATGGAAGAAGTATACATGACATAACTAGAAGGATTTGTTGATAAAAAAACATCCTAAACATGTATGTCATCTAATCAAATCTCTATATGGGTTAAAACAAGCTCTTAGGGATTCCTATAACAAAATAGATGATCACCTTTTGTAGCATGGATTTACTCATAGCCCCTCATATTCTAAATTTTTCGTACAGAAGGTAGGAATAGATATCATCACTCTTGTTTTATGTTTGGATGATCTTGTGATCACTAGAAGTTCAGAAGAACAAGTTGATATTGTGAAGAATGACCTCAAAATATCCTTAAATATGATCAATTTGGGGCTACTACATTACTATCTTATCTTAGAGATATGGAAAAAACCCAATCATATTTTTATCTCATGGATAAAATATGCCAATGCAATCTTGGAAAAGTATAGAATGTTAGATTGTAAGCCACTTTCAACACCAACGGAGAAAGGCTTACAACTCTCTCTATTCCAACATTTACCTCAAGTAAATGTAACTCTTTATAGAGATCTCATTAGGAGTCTAATCTACTTGACCTCCAATAGACTAGATATATGTTTTTCTATGAGCTATCTCTCAAAATTTATGTGGGAATTGAATAAATGTCATTGGGTTGTAGTTAATCATGTTTTGAGATATGTCTAAGGTACACTTGAGTATGGTATATAATACAAGAATAAAAGTTAGTTCTTCATGTAGAGATACATAGATTTAGACTATGTTGGATCCATTGATGATAGAATGTCAACATCAAGTTAAATATTTCATCTTGGATCTAGACCAATCTTGTGAATTAGTAAGAAGTAAGCTATTGTTTTTGTCTCATCCACTAAGGTAGAGTATCATGTTTCACATGGAGGTGTTTGTAAGGAAATGTGGTTACATTACATACTAGCTGATATGGGCTATACTAAAAAAAATCCACTTATCATTTATTGCGATAACCAAGGTGTGTTAAAACTTGTGAAGAATTAGGTTTATCATGAAAGAAAAAACATATAGAGGTTTAATGTCAATACATTGAATATCAAGTTTTAAACCATCACATCCAACTCTATTTCTCCCTGATAGATTTATAAATAGCTAATATACTCACCAAATCCCAAAGAAAGGTGAAATTTGAGCTTTTTATGGGGTATATTTGTAAAAATAATGTAATAAGGGGGTGAATTATAGAATAAATTAGTGAATAGGATATTACATTATTTTAAATATTTAGATAATATGTTAGGATATTTTTAAACTCCTCCCTATAATTATTTCTATTGTACGATGCTTCTAGTGTCGTCCTTTTCTGTTGGTTGGTTACATTTTTTTAGCAAATAGATTTGTTGTATTCTAGTCAACACTTCATGAATAAATCAATTTAGTTTGATATGATAATACTATCCTTATATAAAATAGTCATAACCAAAATATAAAGATTTATAATGATATTAGGAATCCCTGACGTAGATTTGGTAAGGTGAAAAAAATATAAATGACATGAAACTGAAAAACAATATATTAAAGCCTATGATGTATAATTGGGCATGTTAATATGTTTTTATTCAATAATATTTCAAAAAAACAAAGTTGTGTAAAAGGAATGTTCTCGATGAGATTTTGTCAAGCTTGTGTGTAAAATTTTCCCACTTTTTCCTTTTGATGTAATGAAGTGAAATCACTAAAGTAAATTAAAATGTGGTTTAAGTTCACACACAAAATTTTTATTCTAATGTGATGTGTTATATCATGAGATTCATTGATAAAAAACTTGCAATTATGAAAAAATTAGTTATTTCCCTTATTTTGAAATAAAAAAATTTAAATCTTATTTATGAAATTTGAATAGTGATAGTGAATAGATTATACACCTAATAGAGTATGCAATATGATTTATTTTTATATTATGAGTGGAGACAAGGGACCTCCAATATTTTTTTCTTCCATACCATGGATAAAAACTAATTTTTAATGTGGGAACATGATGAGTTGTATTTCGTTAGGTGTCCCCATACCACAATCATATTAACGCATGGAGTTTAAAACTTATGGAAAATTTGGCAGTGATATTTTTTTAATGAGTGAAGCATATTAAATATATAAGAATATTATTTCACTTGTGAATAACATTGTAATATATAGTAGAGTGTTTTACCATATTCTTTCACTTGTAAATAATATTATAATAGATAATAAAGTGATATAGTAGTGTCGAGTGTGATTTTTATTAACTAGGAATACACCCTTATGAAAATGTGTGCATGTTCTCACTCCTATTAATACAATGGAAACTCTCCAATGTGTTGGTGACCTTGTATTTGAGAGTCTCTAGAAAGGGATGGTTCCCTTGATGAATCACCTAATCCCAACTCTACTCAAATTGTAAGTAAAATTGATAGAAGAGGAAAATAGATAGAATAAAAAACAAACAACCCTAATCTAAAAAAGATGTGACACAACAAAAATGTGATCCTTGGTTTACTTTCTTATGATCAATGGAACTAAAAGAAACTAATTTACACAATAACCACTCCAAAATTAGGCACTCTTACATAGCTATTTCATAGAGAGGTAAGAATAGACATGAACACATTAGGAGGGGAAACATTCATAAAAAATTACATAATACTTAAGAATACACACACTATGAGCTGAAAAAGAAACTTGTACTACATAAAGGTTAGGAAATTGGACATAATCTATGAGAAAAAAAATTCACCAAAAGGATTGCATCAACATCTTATGAATTCACAATAAAAAAAGCATGGAAGGTGTAAAAAATAACTTTATATTGTTTCTATGGAATTTAAAAACATGCCAAGAATATTTTACAAATGAAAGAGTAATGCTTTTATATATTACAAAGGAGTAGAGATAAATGAGAGAGAAAGTTCATTAGAGTAGAAGAAATTCAACCCATAATCCTTGTATTTCATGTGATCAATAATAATATTATTGTATTAGAGTGTAAGGAAATCAAAAATTAAGGGAGTCAACTTTAGACAAGATCCACCACCCTTTGTCTTTGTCTCCCATCCCCATGAGACAACAAATTTGGCAATCCACTTCACACATGTGAGATCAAATCTAAAATAGCAAGCCTATTTTCTCTTCATACATGTGAACATAAGATTAAAAGACCAATTTAGTCATCTTCTTGACCTTAAAAAGACAAGAAAATCATAGATCTATTTAAAAAATGTGTCGTACCTTCACACATGTGATATCAAGCACATGTGAGTCACTAAAGACAAGAGGATATGTCCTTTTCTGATATACCATGCCTCACCTTAAAAGATGTGGGATTTTCCTCATAAAATATTCCTTGTTCACCATGCCATATCATCTAAAATCCACCTGACCACTAAATCCACATCGAGATATCATGCAAATTATTGTTGTGCAATCCAAGAGGTGTAGAGGGATATATATGTATGGGTCAATTTTAGTTTGTAATTAAAACATAGTACATTCATATTTCACATGTACTTGTGGACATGATATTAATTGTAAATAGATTGTATATTACTCTATCAACACATGGTGATAATACAATGAATGATAATAGTGAAGTGGTCTTCTACCTATGTAATCATCCTATAAAAGGAATGACATAATAAAATAAAAAATATATCTTCCATTAATATCAACAATAGTTTGAGACATATAAAAACTATTCCATGTCCATAATCACAGATACAATAATAAAACCAATAGTAATAACCATATCAATTAATTTTCAACTCATTGTTACAAAGTGCACCATGGTAATAGGAATATCTAATTTAACATTACAATATTTTGCTCGTTTTTTAGTGATTCCCTTTTACACAGTGAGCTATCTATGATAAAACCCTAAAATTTTCCCTATATCTAACTATGTCTCATTTATACAAACCATATATTTGCCTTTTATAGGATTCTAAAACACCTATGTGTCATGATTAATACCAACTATGAGTTAATGTGACTCACATAAGAAAAAACTCAATTTGTAATCCTATTAAGCTTACCAAGTTTAGTCCACCCATCCTCATCATCATATCTCAATTGTCTAT
Organism: Torreya grandis; assembly: GCA_037957365.1. NCBI lineage: Eukaryota > Viridiplantae > Streptophyta > Pinopsida > Cupressales > Taxaceae > Torreya > Torreya grandis. The sequence goes on along the minus strand of JARHVA010002710.1, from coordinate 1,305,991 downwards.
TGAGGTAATATCTACACATGGTCACTTTTATCATTTCATTCTGTGTAATCATGTTGATTTTTTCATGATTATGTTTGTTACACAATTAATTCTATCATTCACCTAGGTACCTTGTTGAAAAGGTGCATGTGTAATCCAATTTTGGTGTGTCCAATTCTTTGTCAAAATAATTAACAATCATTATGATAAACTTAGTCGTAAAGGACAAATCCCATAAAAATTAGTTTTCAATAAACATAATGAATTTAGAGTGTATAATGAGTATAAAATATTACTCACACATTTGTTTTATGTATATATACACCCATAGGAATAAGATTCATTCATGATTATGGACTAAACATATGGACAGGGACTCTAGAAAAGATGACAAATGTTGGAATCCTATACAACTAAGGACTATACATATTAATACGACTCCTGATCATGATTACTATGCAACATTCATCTCTCATTTTAAATTAATGTTTTTTGAATGTGAAATGTTTGTTTAGGTTAGGGTCTTAAAGAATTTTTTCATTTTTTTTCTTCCCCATTATTTCTTCCTTAAGTTATCTCATTATTTTATGTTTCTATAATCTTATTTTTGTATTATTTGTATTGTGCCTCTAGGATTTGTGTGATTTTGATTACTTCAAATTTTATCATTTGTTTTCCACTATCATATTCCATAGTCTAACTATCATGTGTCATATGGAATTAATGTCAAATCAATAAACTAATGACATAGTACTATTTCTCATATTTTAGTGCACCTCTTATAAATTTTTAGAGCCTATAATTCATGATGGTACACGTTAAATGCAATGGTGCATAATCAACAATTACAAATGTATACATTTTCCAAACTTTAAATTATACTCAATACAAATTAATAGACTTATTGCATTTTCCCTATAGTAGGTTCATAGTCATAATTTTGTGGAAGTGAAATAGTCACTTCCTAAACTTTATTCTAGTCTAAAAAATCCAACAACTAGGTGTATTTATTTTCATTTCTTTTTAATTTTATTTAAATTTCTTTTATTTTTAAATCACATGGTATAATTTTAGTTTTATTTTTAAGCCTGAGTTAGATCTACTTAATTTGTTTTACTATTAGTTCATAAATATATCTTGTGTCTTAGTTTTAATTGATTATACATATCTAATTTTTCATTATGTGTATTTTAGTTAACACACAACCTTTACAGTTATTCATGTAAAGGGAGAAATTTGATATATGAATTAAATCAGAATAGAGGGGGATAGAGGGAAAGTTTTTTTTGGATGAATATATACCAAAAGTATCTTCATATATGTTTACACCAATAATATTTTATGAATATCAACCAAAAATATAATATCATATTTTGGATCCTCCAAAAAAAATTCTAAAACCGTAGAGTCTACCAATTCAGTATTATAATGGGTTTCAAGATGGGTAAAAAGGAAATCCCAAGGAAAATATCATGAAGTTACCAAAAAGATAATAAAGGTGGGTATAGAGGGAGATATAATGGAATAATGGCATAAATTAAGGATATTACACTTCTCATATAAATATAATAATGTGCATATGGATCTTATACTTGATGTGAATTTTTCCATGAGTCCCAGACACATGAATCCACTTTTTGTCTCAAAGATGAACAATATTGTAAGAATGGTAAAATGTGATGTAGAAAAAAATAGGCCAACCTTTCAGAGGCCATAACTTTTAACTCATAACTCTATTAAAACTCTTCCACATGCTAAAATGACCATATCAAGAAGTTAAATTACGTCTTAAGCCGCTCTATTAGCTTATATTTGATGTTGATATTTTTTTTAATCTAAACATGATCATCTCAAAGTGTAAAATTAATGTTTAATGATTTTTTTAGATATTTTTTATTTTTAAAAACTGTATATTTTTAGAATCAAAAGTCAGCGTAAGTTGAATTTTATTTCATAGGTTAATTTTAGTATTTAGGTGATTTGAAATAAATTTATACCCACATGCACTTGCATGTAAAACTTAATATAAATAGCGGCTACTAAAACTAGTCATTTTTTAGATTTTTAATTTTTTTTTAATTTTTGCAATTCAACTCTAAATTTGGAATTGAGACTTATTTAAACAAGGTTTAGGTTTGTAATTATTTCAAGTAATCAATATGAATCAAATTTTTAGTATTGTTTCAAGATCTTAGCCTATTGGTAATTTTCTTATTTTTGTTTGTTTTTTGGTTGATTATCTAGTATCAGAGTAAATTTAAACTTTGGAGGAGTAAATAATGGTGAGATGACGATGAGGTGTTGCATAGATGAACTAGACTATATAAAAGCTATAGAGGCAAGTTCAATAATTAATAAAGGTTATCACCAAACAATAAAAAAAAAATTGGTGATGAGGAAGACACAGATCATGTGAAGAAATTCAATAACAAGAACAACAATATAATCCACCATCAATGGAAGAGAGGATGGTTCAGCCTTTAGAAAGAAGAAATGAAGGAATCAATGTTAATGATGGATAAAAGGTTTTAGAATACATAACATGGAGGAGGCTTATCAATTAGCTTTGAATGTAGAAGACAAATAAAATAGATATAATTTTAGATAGACATCTACTAGTCCAAGAAGAGGTAGATCCCCTCTAATAAGTGGATAAGGTGGGTTTAATACCACAAAAATTGGCTTTAATGCCAATAAATATGAATCATCATATGGTGAAAAAAGGCAAGATGATAATAGGAAAGGGTTTTAATACCAATAAAGTAGATGAAGACTTTAGAAAGGATAAGGTTACGATGGTGATAGAGGATGGTTTATAAATCAAAGATCTTATGTTTGCTATAGATGTAGAGAAAAATAGAACAAATAATTTGACTGTTCAAACTATAAAGATCAAGAAAGGAGGCAAAAGGATCACCAAAGAGTAAATCTAGTTAAGGATATAATGGAAGAATAGAAAACTAAATTTACACTAGTTGATGTTTAAGAGAATCTCATGATGAGAAGAGCCATGATCACTTCAAGGAACAAGTGAAGAATAAAAAAGTTGGTGAGGTAGGACTGTGATCAAATATTTTTTGAATAAGATTTACTTTGGGTGGAAACGTATGCAAAGTAATTATAGATGGTGTTAGTTGTGAAAATATAGTTTCTAAAGAAATGATTGATAAACTAAATCTACAATGTGAAAAAAAACTTAACCCTTATCATGTTTTACATTTTAAGAAAGGGGATGAGGTTATAGTAGATAAAAGGTCCTTAATCAAGTTTTCTATAGGAAAAACTTATAACAATGAAATATGGTGTGATGTTATTTTTATGGATGCATGTCATGTATTATTGAGGATACCATGACAATATGAGAAGAAATCAATTCATAATGGAGTAAAAAACACATACATTTTGTAAAGGTGATACAAAGGTAATTTTGTTACCTCTTAAAGAGAAAGAGAATATAGAAAGTATGCTCTCTACTAAAGAATTTATCCAAGATATGAAGGTAGTAGGTTTTTGTTAGTATTAGTAGCAAAGAATGAAGAAATAGAAATAGTTTCAATACTAATAGAAGGAGCAAGAGTGATAAAAAAAATATGGAGATGTTATGCTTGATAAGTTATCAAATGGTTTAACATTGAAGAGAGATATTCAGCATCACATGAATTTGGTTCCAAGATCATATTTACCTAATCAAGTAGCTTAGAGGATGGGTCCAATAAAATATACATAATTAAATAAACATGTTACTGAATTGCTAAGGAAGAAGGTTACAAAGGAGAGTATGAGTCCATGTACAACACTATCTTTGCTAACTCCAAAAAAAGATGGAAGATGGAGAATGTGTGTGGATAGTAGGGAAATTAATAAAATTGTAATAAAATACATGGTTCCTATACCTTTTTTAGATGATATTATGGATGTGCTTGTAGTAGAAAAATATTTTACCAAGTTTGATATAAGGAGTGGTTATTATCAAATTCAAATTAATGAAGGAGATGAGTGAAAAACTATATTTAAGACTAGGGATGGCTTATATGAGTAGATGATGATGTCATTTAGATTATGTAATGCACTTAGCATATTTATAAGGGTGAAGAATATAATTATAAAAGAATATATTGTTTTACTAGATGGTGTGAAAATAAATGAAAAAAGATAAAAGTAATTTTTGGGTTGCCTATCCCAATAAGCATTATAGAGATTGCATGTGAGGGAAAGAATTTTTATGGACTAGAGCAGCCACAAAAAGCTTTGAATTTTTTAAGAAGAAGATAAAAAAATAACTAATTTGAGTATTATAAAATTCTAACAATGTTTGAGGATAATTGTGATGCTTAATTTATGAGAATTGATGTTGTGTTGAGTCAAGAAGAAAAGCCAATAGCACATTTCAATGAAAAATTAAATGAGGTGAGAAAAAAGTATTCTACATATTATGTTGAACATTATGCAATTTTATAAGCATTAAGACATTGGAGGCATTATATATTTCATAAAAAGTTTATACTATTACAAATCATGAGGCTTTGAAGTATGTGAATACACATAATAAGTTAAATAGTAGGCATGCAAAGTGAGTTTTTCTCTTGCAGGGGTATACTTTTATGTTGAAGCATAAATTAGAAAAACAAAATTAGGTAGGTTATGTATTATGTAGGAGGGTAGTATTATTAACTACTATGGTGAGTGAAGTAGTTGGATTTGAAGCTATTAAAGAATTATATGATACTGATCTATATTTTATCAAGGTAGTTGAGCAGTACAAGAATTCAGTAATAGGTAAGACATATGTTATTCATGATATGTATCTTATACAAGAATGTTATCTCTTTAAAGAAAAAATAATTATGCATTCTAGTTGGGTCTCTAGAAGACAATATAATAAGAGAATTACATAGTGGTAGTTTGGCCAGACATTGTGGTAAAAATGAAGACTATCTTTAGTGGAAGAAAAATATTCTTGACTAAAGATGAAGAGAGATGTGATAAGGTATGTTTGAAGTTGTAGAATATATCAGGGGGCTAAAGGACATGTACAAAATACTAGATTATACATACCTTTATCAGTTCTAAGAAGACTATAGAAAAATTTGAGTATGAAGTTTATTTTGAGATTACCAAACATACATAGAGGTAATGATTCAATTTTTATTGTTGTAGACAAATTTTCTAAAATGGTTCATTTCATTGCACGTAAGGAAACCAATGATGCCACTAGAGTTAGATAATTATTTTTTATGGATATTGTTAGATTACATGGTGCTTCAAAAATAATTACTTCAGATAGGGATATAAAAATTTAAAGTCAATTTTGGAGGACTTTGTCGAAGAAGATGAGTACAAAGCTAAAATTTTGTAGTGTATATCACCCAAAAATAAATGGATAGATAGAATTTGTGTATATAATCTTGAAAAACTATTAAGATACATAGTGGGAGAGAAACCAAAGCAATTAGACTTGGTTTTACCACACACTGAGTTTGCATATAACAGTTTATTGAATAGATCTATATGGAATTCACCTTTTCCAATTATTTTTATAAAAATCCTATGGGTATTTTATATTTGGTATAATTGACAATTGTAGATCAAATTAGTGATGATGCAAAAGTGATTGAAGAGCATAGATGGTAGTTGAAATGAGTAAAAATAAAGTTGCAGTAAAGTAATGAGAAATATAAAGCAACAGTAGTCAGAAGAAGATCCAAGGTATTTGAAGAAGGAGAGTTGGTAATAGTTTACTTGAGAAAAAAATATTCTAAAGGCACATACAATAAATTGAAGTATAAAAAAATTGGGCCGTGTAAAATTGCGAAAAAAAAATTAATGATAGCACATATGAGGGAGTTTACCATAGAATTTTGATATATTTCTAGTATTTAGTATTTTCGATTTATATAAATTTCATGAAGAAGATGGTGAATATGAAGAAGTAAATTGGGAGTAGCAAGCTCAAAAGAAAAAGAAATAAAAAATAATTAAATTTTTGGATATAAAGATAGTAAACACAAGGCAAGAGAATTATAGCAGGTATTTTGTGTAGTGGGAAGGATTGCAATAAGAAGATAACACTTGGATTATAGAATGGGAGATAAAACAAAGATTGATAATGAAAAATGGAATTAGTGCAATTATGGCAACTCACAGAAGCTGAGTTATTTTCCACCACAGGAGAAGGATGTAAAAACAAGGCCAACTTTTTGCAAGCCATAACTTTTGACTTGTAACTCTGTTTGAGCTATTCCATACACCAAAACAATCGTATCCTTTTAGATTTAGTTTTTATACTTTTTTAGGCCAAATGTGATCATCTGAGGGTCCAAAATTAAAGTTTAATATTTTTTTCAAGAATATTATATTTTTAAAAATTACGTATTTTTAGAACCAAAAGTCAACTTCAGTTGAATTTTGTTTCATGAGATAATTTTAAGATTTAGATTATTTAAAAAAAAATTAGAGCTGTGCATGCTTGTATGCGAAATTTACTATAAATTGTGGCTACTAAAAATAGACAATTTTTTTAGATTTTTATATTTTTTCAAATTTTTACATGTTAACTCTAAATTCCATGTTGAAACTTATTGAAGCATGATTTGAATTTGTAATTATTCCAAATAATCAATACAAATCAATTTTGAATATTATTTCAAAATCTTGATTTATTAGTAATTTTCTTATTCTTGTTAATTTTTAAGTTCATTAAAATGACAATAAAATAACATAATACTATATAAAAGTTCACATCACTTAATTAAGATTTTGTGCCCCTTAAATCCAAAGAGAAGATCACATGAGATGCGCAGACTTCAATCCCCAAAGTCAAAGTCTATATATTTGAGTACATAGAGAGAGAACACATTATATTTGAAAAACTTCAAAAATATCAAGAGGTAAAATAAGACCAAAAATAACTACATGAAAACAGTTCATTAAAAGATGTCGTTATAGAATCTACAAATAAATTAGAGAAACATGGAATAGCGGTGACCACTACAAAATAAAAACGAATTGGTAATGACAAAGTAATGAAAAATGAAGGTGGTGGAAAAGATGATAGTGTTGGTGACTATCGGAATATGTTTAAAAAAATAGTCCAATCATATTATTAAAAAAACAGTTAAATTATTATTTTTTTTAAAAATTAAATGACATGTTTTGAGAGGAAAGAGGTATCAGATTTGAAGCATATATCAAAAATGAAAGTGATAGTTTCAATGATTGTTAGATAAATCAATACACATATAAATATTGGAATAAATAACAGAAAGTGGAAATAAAACAAAAATTAAAGTAGAAAGAAAAAGAAAAAAATATATATTGAAAAAACCATAAAAATAAAGAATGATATATATCTAAGAAAACAGAACAACGATAATAGATGTGAAACTGAAAGTTTTAGAAATAAAGGATTGATTGTTAGATTTGATTTTGATATATGCTTTTATAAGTACATTGACATCGTCTTCTGAGTACCAATGCCCTTGAATATGCATAGGATCTAGAAATAAAGGATTTATTCATACATTTGGCTTTGATGTATACTTTCAAAAGCACACCGACATCATCTTCCCCTTTCCAAGGCCCTCGGTTGTGCGACATGCGGATCCAAATATTTCATTCGCGCCATTATTGATTTTATAGGTAAATTTAATTGTGTTTATTCATGGAATTTAAATGAATCGTAAGCTACAGTTTAATTGGTGTGAATAATGCTAAAAGCGTGATGTAGAAAGGAAATAAAATATAGATGACGAGGGTTCTACGGAAATATAAAGATAATAACGCTATGTGAACTTGATGACATAGCTACCCCTCAGTCCTGAAAATACTGTCCATCATAAAATAAAAAATAAGCAGCAAATGCGTTCTGTTGAATGTTGACTGAGATTAGCTATTCATTGCCTAGTCGGGACACCATGATTATTGTTGGGTAGATGTTTTCCCTCCTAAATTGTTTCGAGTGCAAAATGTTCAGAGTGGATCACATTATGGCAAGCATTACCTCAACTCAACCCGGACAACATCGAATACTATAAAGCATTGGATATTGTTTATAATATTATTTTATCGTACACAGAATTAAAATATTATTTGCAAGGGAAATGTTTCTTTTATAATGTTTTCTTTAAATGGCATCGACAACACCAGGGATAATTGTTTTTCCCAAAACAAAATTATTTAGTCAAAGCTTTTATTTAAAAATTAAACTGCGACACATGACGGCAAACAAATTACTTACTAAAAATACAGTAGTACAGAACTATTATAAATATGTAGTTATTAAGGTCAAGGTATAATTATTCATTTTGAGATTATGTTTAAAGTTGTTGAATTCGTTTGATTTTTTTTTAATTTTTTTAATTATTAGTTTCTTCCAAAAGTATTATACTTTTCACTTAAATAAAATAATTTAAGTTGTAATAAATTTATAAAAATCATTTTATATGTCATTTTAACAGTTTGATATTAAAGAATATTTTAATATTTTTTTTAGTATTGTCATGGAATATTTTATTTACTTATTAATAATTGAATAATTTTTTTCTATGAGATTATATTTATTACATAATTTTTTTTAATAAGTGAGCTTTATATATTTATATCACATTTGAGTAGTACTTATCTTCTAATTGAATAATTAGTAATTTACATCACTTATTTTAGAAAATAATATTCAATATATTGTTTTCCTCAATTTTTTTTTCTTACATTATAAATTTGTATTTAGTTATCCAAAAAAATGGCAATTGTTTTCACTAGTTTTTTGAATTAGTTGAAATCAATTTAATAAGACATAAGGAATGAATTAAAAATTACATAATATTAATAATCAATACATATTAGTACTCATAAATTTTATTATTACACTTGTTAATATACAACTCTTATTGATTTAACATATAAATTAATCTTCAAGCTTTATAAAATTGATACAATAATTGAAGTTACTAGTTGATAGGCAGCTTTTGTCGATCAAGTCATTTATTTGGTGTTACGAATTAAGAGGTATTCATTTCTTTAATTTTAACTATTTACTATTTAATAATTTTCTTTATAGTTAAAAAGTAGAGGGGCCAGGAAAAATAAAAATATGCTGACATGTTGAGTGAGAGGGAGAGGTAGAATAAGGAAAAATGGCCATGTCAACCAAGACATGGTATGACTACACTACTCATATGTTAAAAGAGAGGTATAGGGAGAAATAAAAAAGAGTACATCAATAACCATATGGTAATGATTAAATCATTTATATGTTAAGGAATAAAAATATTATTCAGAATGAGAGGGACGAAAATAGATTTTTTCAACATACATAAGGTTATGACTACAAAATAGACATGTTGAGGAGCAATGAATCCCCATCTCCAGATAAAGATGAAAAATAGAATCCATGCACCTGAAGAAGGATATCTTAAAAGTAGGGGAAGAAATAATATATGCTAATGGAAATTGAGATTTGATGAGATATCGATTACCATTTTACCATTTTTTTATTATTACCTATCTTAATAAGACAAAACTTTAATAAATTCATATTTTATAATATATTATTATGAAAAATTGATCTCCATATTAATGTTAAATATGATTGAATGATTTCACTTGATCTCCATGGAAATGACCAAAAGGATTTAAATACTTATCTTATTTTAGTTCCATGTAAGTTTGAGACTACATGGAAGTGTGAGGAAGTTCTAAAAGTAGATTGTGAGTCACTCGAATAAGGGACTAGGATCTGGAATTGTTTGGATTAATCTATTAGTTTATAGCCTCCTACACCAAATTATAAGATATTTATTATATAAATTTCATATGTGTGAACTATATCTTTCTATTTCTAAATCAATTGGTTTACAATCTTGTAATATATATCTACATGTGATATATGGGGTTCACTTTGAAAGCATGTATATTTGTCTTTGAAACCCTATTAAATGTATAATTCCCTAAGGGTGTGGGTAGGCAGGTTGGGGGTTGAATTAGTAAAGTATTATAACTATACATTACCTTTATTAACCATCAACGCAATGGAGCGATGAATCAATGCATCAAGAACAAATCATACAAACATGAAATAATGAGCATAAGACAATATGAGTGAGAAACCCTTAAACGGAAGAAAAATCACTATGACCATTACAAGTGGACTATAGTCCTATAAATTCTTTAAGAATATCAAATTATAATGAGCACCTACTCAACCTAGAGCACCAACCCCAAACTATCAACCATCCACTTGGACAATGTTTTAACAAGCACCCACTTTATAGGAAGCTATAACTCCCTTTGTGACTAAGCACCAACTCAGTAAACTTTGATTTATGACAATAATCTAATTAATTTATTGCTCAATAAACATATGATGATCATTTCTTCCTTATTTTCTCCTTAATATCAATTTAAACTCTTATTTTCTTACTCATTCATAAATAATCCTAAACTACCTTGTATATACACTAGTCTCATTGTCACACACCACTTGGTCAACCACACACCTTCAACCTATTAGGTTGGCCACATAATAGGTTTTAGGAAATATTATTAACATGTTTCAATAAAAATTTGAACCCATTTTTTTCTACCACAATTCAATGAGGCCTTATTCCTCCTTTGGGTCTCATTGAGACCTAAATGTATTAGGTGTGCCCTCTTTACACTAAAACATGATCTTATTTAGCCCAGATGGCCTTATCCAACATTCAAAAATACATTCAACCACTTAACCAATTGACTCCTCTAACCCAATCCATGCTTTATTATACCTACATCATTCATTCATACTATGAAAACTCCTTTATGATAAACTGACCTATTAGGCCTATGTAACTCAAAAGTTTGTCTTACAATAATGAAGTCTAAATTCCCTTAAGCTACTCAACATAACAAATGAAACATGAAGGTAGATTATCCATGACCTCAAGCTCATCATTAAATACTTGTAAAACCTTCACTCAAAAAATAAGGGATAAAAAATATCTATAACTCATTTACTCAGAATAGCCAAATCACCTCAA
>JARHVA010002710.1:1257500-1290000 GCA_037957365.1 Torreya grandis | reverse complement strand
GTTAATGACATTCTTATCTTTAGGCCTAAGAAGTAGTTCCCAAGTCTCATTCTTTTCTATTTGGTCTAACTCCTCATTCATAACACCTATCCAAAACTTGTATTTTCTTGATTTTACAAGTTTATTAAGTTAAATCTTAGATAATATAGAAACATTCAATTGATCTAGGTTACTTACCATATTTTTCCTTGTTTGCAGACCTACATCCTTGTTAACAATAATTTGTGATTTACGATGGTATTTTTGAATTTAATTTGAGGGGATTTTTTAATCTTATCTTTCCTTAACTTCTTATTTTTTCTAATCTAACACTATTTATTCATTTTAGTTTTTGAAGTCCGAATTCTTCAATTCATCCTTTGAGTGAGAGTATGACTTCTTAGGACAAGTCTCAGCAATCTTCACTTTGGTGCTTTCCACTATCTTCTACAACCTTTTATTATAGGATATATAGGTATAGCTTATTAATTAGTAGCCCAAGAACTATCTCCATACCCAATGAACCTCACAAAAATCATCAAATTCATTAGACCAAAACTCTCTTCCTCTATCATATCTTAGACATTTAATCTTTACATTATTTTAATTCTCAAATAAAGTCTTAAATGACTTGAACTTATCATGAACTTCTAAATTTTCTTTCAAGAATGTTACATTGGTAATTCTTCTATAGTAATTTATGAATAACATGAAATAGCTATTTCATTAAATGATTTAGATTATTTTAGGTCCAAAAATATCAATGTCTATTAAATACAAAGGCACTATAGTATAATAACCCCTAGACTTGAACCTCCTTCTATTTTGCTTACCATGTTGACATGCCTTACGAAGTGTATTTATTTCTTTGGTGATTTTAGGAATATTATTTATAAACTTCTTAGAGATGATGTTGACCAAATTATCAAAGTTTAGGTGGCCCAACCTTTTGTTCCATACCCAACATTCATCCATCTTGATCATAAATAATATCTCCTTATTGATCCCATTCAAGACTTATAGATTCTTCTCAGTCCTCTTAGCATTGGCAACTAGCCTTCTTGATTTGGCTCTTCTCATATCACACCCTCTATTATAAAAGTTTAGTGTGTGTTCTTGGTTTCACCTATGACTTACACTAATCAAGTTATGTTTCAATCCTTTCACATACAATACATTCTTTGTCTTGGTCTTCCCATAGTCCAAACATAAGATAGCCTTGTCAACAATATTGATATTTGTGTTATCTCCAAATATCACAATCCTTGTAGCATTTTTTTTCAATTAAATAAACTTGCTCTTGTATCTTATCATGCAGATTGATAAACCACTATCTATATACCACTTCATGTCTTCATCTTGAATGTGAAATGTAGTCTAAGCTACCATGGATTATTCTCATTTATTTTTATATTCCTCCTTCATTTTATCCATAAGTTCTTACTTCTTGATCCACTTCTTAATGATATGACAATATATCTTTTTGTCTTAACTAATCTTACTCATATGCCTCATCTTGCAATCTCTTAAAAAATGTCTTTTATGATCAAAGTTATAGTAACCATGAGGAATTTATTTTAATGTGATTTCTACAATCCACAACTCTATATCCATATTGATTACATGAGAAATAGTAACCATTAAAATAATTCACATACCTTGTCTATCTAATAGCAATTATGTTTTGATGACTGTTTAATGATGCACCTCTAACTTTGTTGTCATTTAAAGGACTTATATTTTGATTGACTTGTTAATGGTTAATTTGGATCTCTAATTTGTGATTTTTTACATAGGCATTCACTCTATAAGTACCATCAATTCTTCATATTTCATTTTCATTTAAGGTTTTACTCTCCTTGTTTTCTATTTGGTCTTATTTGATACTTAAACCTATCTTATCTTGTTGAGACTTCTAAATATTAAAAATATCACTAATAATTTCAATGATCTTTTCAAATTTTTGATGTTTCTTTAATTTGATTGCTCCTTAATCTAATTTTGCCTTCAAGGAATCTATTTATATTCTAAATTTGGTACATTCTTCCTTCTTGGTATTAATACATGCAGTTACAATCTCAATCTGAGTTTTAAAATATTTATTGATCTCGTCATGTTCATTGGTGTTTTTAGTTAGTCTCTATTCAAATAGATTGATAAGTTCATCATAACCTTTAACTAATGATCTAATTATTTTATTTTTCCTTCCTTGGAACTTCAACTCCTATAGAACACTCATCAATTTTTCCTTAATGCTCACTTAAGCCTCTTCTTCATCTTCCATAATATTTTTACCTTTTAAACAACATTCATTATCTATTTCTATGGTCATGAATATACTTTTGTTGTTATCATCATCAACACTATCATCATCACTATCAGATATAATTCTATCACTTATATTAGAGGAGATACTACCTTTTTTGGTATAATTTTTTTCTTATTCGTAAGTGACCCTTTCTTGCCTTCATACTCCTAAATTTATTATCATCGCCATGATGTTCATCATGATCTTCATAATTCTCATTCTTATCCTTGTTAGGGCACTTTGATGAAAAGTGATAAATCATACCATAGTTAAGACACTTAAATGGTAACTTTCCCTTATACTTACCTTATCCTTCCTTTATTTTCTAATAAACATAGCTTCTATCTTATAATCAGAAATGTGTATATGAACATTATCCTTTAAAATTTTACCTTTAAAATTTTTCTCAACTTTAAATGTAACTTAATTCTTTAAAGGTCTTCCATAACGTTTTCTCATTTCATTTGAAGTCAAGATGCCATAAAGTTCATCCATCTGTAGTTTTTTGAGATGTTTGATCTCCTCCATGGTTCAGAATATTCAATCAAATTTAGATGTCATGGATCTTAATATATTGTGTACTATTATTTATTATTGAAAATTTTCTCCTATACCTCTAATGACATTTACCACATCATCTAATTTTAATAGATAAGATGTAATGTTTTCGCCCTCCTTCATTCTTAGACTTTCAAACTACCTTCGGTGGGTCAAAATGTTTTCTAAATTGGCTTTGGTATCTCCTTCATATATGGTTTTTAAACTTTCCAAAATTAATATGGCTAAATTAAAATACATGATGTTTATAAATTATTCCTCTAAAAGATCACATAGGATGGTATCCATTGCCTTAGAGTTATTTTCACTTTCCTTCTTTCTTGTTGCATCAATTTGTGGTGTATGACGTAGAGTGAATCCATCAACAAGTGATATCCATATTTCATAAAGTAAATACATTAGATATGTCATCATTAAAATTCTCCAAAATGCATAGTTAATCCAATTTAAGAGATAGACCTTATTGGTTAAGAAATCTCCTTGTACTTGATGACTAAACATGCCTATAGTTTTAAGATATCCTTTATGCATATATGCTTAAATCAAAGGACTAAGCTCTAATGACAATTTTTAGAAGAATAATTTATTGAGAGGGAAGGGTGAATTAATTAACTTACATAATTTTTATAATTATTAATTACCTTTTATTAAATATTAAAACATTGGAGTGAATAATCAATTCATCAAGAACCAATAACATAAACATGAACAATGAGCATAACACAATATGAGTGAAAAACCATTGAAGGGAAGAAAAATCACTATGAATTTTGAAAGTTGACTATATTCCTATAGATGTTTATAAATAAGTCAAACTATTTTGAGAACCAACTCATATTTGAGTGCCAACCCCAAACTTTCAAGAATGCACTTGACCAATGTTTTATCAAGCACACACTTGATAGGAAGCTACAACTCACTTTATGACTAAGCACAAAATATATAAACATTGATTTATGATATTCTAAATCAATATATGATGATCACTTCTTCATTACATTATCCTTAATCTCAATACACACTCTTCTTCACTTACTTATAAATAGGCCTAAACTACCTTGTATATACACTAGTCTCATGGTCACGCACCACTTACTCAACCAAACACCTCAAAAATATTAGGTTACACATTAAATAAGTCTTAAAACATGTTTTGAACATGTTTAAATCATAATTTTAACCACATTAGTTATTCCATAATTTAATAAGGCCCTACTCCTCCTTTAAGTCTCATGAAGACCTAATTGTATTAGGTGTTCCATCTTAATGCTAAAACTTGATCTTCTTAGGCCCAAGTTGAATTATTCAAAAATAAAAAATCCATTTATAAAAATAGACAATGAAATATTATGACTTATTATATTATTTATTATACCTTCATTTTTCATTCATACCATGAATTTTCTTTTAGGACAAATTACCCTATTAGGCATGTGTAACTCAAAAGCCTATACTATAATACTGAAGCTTAAATACCCTTAAGATACTCAACCATGCAAAATGAAACATAAATAAAAATTATCCATGACCTTAGGGCCATAATAAATTTTTTCTAACACATTTACTTAGGAAATAAGGGCTCTATAACATCTCTCCAATTCACTTTCTTAAGACTACTAAATCACTTCAAAAACTAGTAATGAAGAATTAGTCTTCCAAGGACTATGTAGACACTTTACATGACTCCACATGTAAAAATATTATTATATTATATGTAAAAAACATATAGATATATATATATATATATATATATATATATATATATATATATATATATATATATATATAATATTTTATAATGGGAAATATTAGTCTTGTAGATAAATTTATTGACCTTATGTCTCATAGTCCAATATCAACTAGGCATGCCATTTTGTGAGCAACATTTTCATCACATACATTGAAATACAAAGCTTATTAAAATAATTATAATTAACTATAAATCATAAATAAATTATTCATTAAATTTTATTTCATTAATTTATCATGCATAGACCCCCAAACTATCACTTCATCTCTACATGGGTTTTACATTATCTACACCATTAGATTTGTCTGCAACTAGCTTACTTGTATGGCCAATTTAAAGGACTTAAAATATTTAGCCTATCTAGATAAAATCATGGACATGTAGAATGAGTCTCTATATTGTTATTTAATCTATTTACTCTTCTTTACTAATTCAAATTTTGAGAGCTATAACAAATTCTTGACCAATAAACCTATACCTGTACCTCTCAACTAATTAACCACCACAACCTAGAGGTAAATGGGAGAGTTGACTACATAATTTATTATATTATATATTTATTTGAATTCATCTTAAGTTTTTTTAACAAAAATCTCATATTGGGTCCTTTTTAGGGTTTTAGGTAGGTTTAAGACATGTTTTTTTGTTAATGATTGTTCATAAAGGATAACCACTTGAATACAAAACTAATACCTGGAGATCTTATCTATGAACCTTACCTATATATACTAAATATATTATACTCTTAGGAAGATTTTTCATGTCCTTATTAATAATTGAAAGTGATTTTCAAGTTTGAGTACCTAATTTTATGAGCTCAAGAAAGACTAAAATAATGATTCATACACTTTTCCTTCAAATATTGACCTAAAATATAGGTGATCATACCTTAAAAAACTTATATCACCTCTGTTCATGCTATCATATACACACTTACCTTTGAATTTGATCTTTATACCTCACTATGCCTAGTAGAGTCTAGGAGTGATCTATGTGTAAACCTAGACTGAAGGTCCTACCCCTATAACCTCAAATTTAATCTCTCATAAATGATTATATACATTAATCACATGTAAGAAAATGTTATAAAACCTTCACATGCATGTTCTCATTTATTTCACCATGCACATACCTCTTCATGTCATTACTATGCATCCTATGCACTTGACATCAATGATTTGTATCTTCCATAATGATATTAAAAATGATATAAATCAAGTGAACTTAAGACATTAGTTCTATTATAATTTTATCTTTCCCTTTATCTCATGATAAGATTATTCTATGCACCTTAGCACATCACACACTACTAACTATCCTTAATCACCTTTCACATGAGCCTTCATAAGCGGCACCTTTGACATCACTACCAATACCCAACAAATCCTAGGTTCACTTTCAATAATAGGTTTAGATATACAAAATAGGAATAAAGTGATTGAGTTAACCTCAAATAGTCTCTAATGAATGGTTGAGTATTTCCTACCTATCCAATAATCCAAAAGGGAAAAAAACACATATTTCTCCCCTTAGGTGTATGCTTGTAATTACATTTATTTAATGAACTAAATTTATATTCAAGATTTTGAAACTTGATAAATGCAAAAAGCTTACTTCACTTAGATGTTTCAGACTAGGATATGGCTTAATCTTTATGATTTTATTAAAAAATTGTGAATTTAGAGTAATCCTTCTTAATGTTAATGTGAAAGAATAAGCTTGTTTAATTTTTTTATTGATAATGCTAGAATATTAAATACCCTTAAACCTATTATGTATTTATATGGGACTCTTTTTTGATTTTATCATGTTATTGACAGTCAAAACGTATAAGATGACGAATAAATAAAATTTATTTTCAAAAATGATTATTTATTGGCATAGGGATCAAAGCATTAAGGTTAGATGCCTCTAAAATACCATCAGATTTTCAGTATGTCAAACTTGCCTGAAGGGTATAAATATCGATCTACTGATCTAGTGACACTTAGTGGATGATAATGAATAGTCTAGGAATTATCTATAGAGTTAATTTAGGTGGCTAATAGGTAATAAATTAGGTAAAACCCATATAAATCATGTGCCTAAGAGACAAGGGTATATAATATCTATATGTGTATGCACAAGTCATGTAAGGTGAACCTTGGTCAAGAATAACAATACCAAGTGTCTAATATAAGATTTTAGTATATATAAATTCTTTCATTATATCATAGTAATCAAATGAAATATAAATTTATAATAGAAGGATAAATCGATTCACCTTAGTGTCTAAACACACCTTGTATTTAAAATAATTCTACATAAGTGTATATTGTTCCATGAAACAATAAATCTCCTTTCATGAAATGAAATATGAATTAAAAATGAAACTTTTTAAACTTAAATATAAATGAAATAGTGTACATGTATGTTGGTGAACAATTTCAACCCATAATTTCATTTACAATGACTATTTTTATTGATTCATTTGAAAACTATACTTCCTATCAAAGGATTTAAAGAATTGGGCTTTCTTATAATTAATTTAATATTTGAGGTTATCATTCCACAATAAATGAATGTACTAAGTCTAGGCCTTAGGTTGGTGAAATAATTTCCTAAACCCTAATAATTAGTACTAGGCCATTTGGTGATCTTGAATTTCAACCAAAATACTCATTGAAATTATGTTAAACTTTAAGATGAAATGCTAGCCTAGACTAAACACAAGTATGGTGAATCAAAAAATATAAATGGATATATATATATTCAATATCTAGCCTTTGGTAAAAAAATGTCACATAAATTCATGCTAGAGAAAATGTAAACTATAATATTATTTATTCATGAATAATGATCATGCCTCATAATCTAATCCAATCGATTCCAATATTAAAAGCTACAGTATTGGATACATATATATTTATCTTTCTCCAAATATTATACAACTAGTCCCAACATAGTAGATGATGTTTTACATGTATATCCAACATTTCCCCTAATTTTAAAAATATAAAAGAGTAACTTATGTTGTTATAAAATTCATACATATTCATTTTATATGTCCCAAAAGCCAGTCTCAATTTATAAACATTTATCCTATAAAAAAAAGTAATAATTATACCATTTTGGACTTTCTAAAACAGTTAATTTTTCCCAAATTTTGAATTTACCATAAATGTACATTTGAATTTGTATTACAAGTTCATTAATATGATATAATTTTTCAATATATATAATTTATACATTTAAAAATAAAAGTTTTAACTACAACATGTTATACAAAAATACATAATTATTTTGAATCATATTCAATCATGTGGAAAACATGTCATCATAGCTTGATTATATCATCAAAGGATGAAAAAAACATGTAGTGTAGTACATATAAATTAAGAATGAAGTGATAAGCATCACTATTATAAGCATTAAATAAAAAATTACGTAAGAATATGCAAGATATAATTCATGGTGCAAAAACAAATGAGAGGTGTATGATATTCTTCAGGACACTATAAAATCATATAACTTGGTAGGCAATACAATTTTTATCCACTCAGAATTACATGAAGTAATGGTTTTGAAAAACATAATAAAATCAAAGGTAATATAAATCAATGTCACATAATGCAAAACCCACAAAAAATAAACAATTTAATTCCATGCAAGGTAAAGTCCAAATTAAATATTCATACATTGAAAATTCAATTTGTCAAAAATAGCATAAGAATACAAGGGCACAGAGGAAGATTTACGCAATCAAAACTTGGTCAATTAAAAGTCACATAATAGTGAAAGGGACTAAACAAGGAGACATATACAATGAAAAAATGAATGATAAAAATTCAGACAAGAAATAAAGAGCCAAACAAAACATGTTAAAAAATTAAAATATATGAAATGAAATAGTATGTGTAACACATTAAAATTCAAAATATTTTACACCAATAATCTATGTCAATGATATAGTACATTAAAGTATCATATTCATTAAATGTAACATTGAAAATAATAAAATCAAGATAAAGGTGTGTGTAATAAATTAATGTAATTCAACATGATAAATGGTGAATGTCATAAGACAATAAAAACTATAATAATTTTACATGTGTAATAAGATACACCCAACATTATCATGGTATTTAGTTTTATGAATTTGCTAAATCTATATATCCATTATTATACAAAACAAGAATTTAATGAATCCAATTTTTATATACTTTGAAACCCATGTGTGTATGAAAAACTGCATGTAATCTACTAAACATGTGATGCTTAGGTCCTAGTTTTATTTTTAATATACTTTTATTTTTTTATATTTTTACAATATAATTTTAACAAATAATTATAACTCTTAAAAATAATATTATACATATATTCTTATTGTTTATTTATCTAATATTATGGGTTTCATAGATTGTGTATACATATTGAATTTTCTTCCAATATCTATTATCCTTGATGAGATTTTTTTACAGTTAAATTTGAAGAATTATGATTTTTGTTGTTATCATAACCATCATGTAAAATATTTACTTTTATCATATCATATAGTAAAATTTTGAACAATAAATTACCAAGTGTATCCTACATCTATTCTAACCATTATTGTCCCAATGTAATATTCAAGTGGTTACTAGGGTGCATCACCCTTTCCCTGAATCCATGACCTTTGGCTCAAAACTAAAATTTGATATATTTATATGTCTAATTTAGATTTTAAAACGTATAATTTTTTTAAATATTAAATTTATTATCCCCACTATCATAAGAATGAAAAAGTACACATGATTGTGAAAGTCATGAATGGCCACTCTCAATTTTTATTATTAAAGTCATGTTTTTTTATCATGGATGTTCATCAAATTTTTTTGTGTTGTATTTGTGTTTTTATATCAATGAAAACTTACTAATTATATTTATTTCCATATTTTTATTACTATAATAATCACTTCATTTTATAATTTTAAATTTTATATTACAATGCTACATTGGTTTGTTTTACATTCCCAGCTATTCTACAGTAACATCAATATTATTTACCATACTAATACGAAATATATAAGATAAATTTGTATGTATTAGTAAATAATGAAATATTTTTTTATCAAGTAACATTTGAAATAGGATGTTTGGTTTATGTTGATTATTGATTACATGTAATGTTGAGGAAGGTTTTGTATTTAGGAAGTTTAGATTGTATACTTTTTTTTGTTTTAAAACTTTTTTCCAATGTGAAATTTTTCATTTTTCTTATGCCAAAGTCACATTTGATGTTTAAAAAAACTGTCATGATGGTTCCTTTAGAATATAAGTCTTTTTATTTTGATTTAACATTAAAACTCCTATTTTTAGAGTCACTATGTGATTTTTCGGAATTATTTTCTTCCATTTACCAACTTGAGAATTTTCTTGAATAAGCATATTTAATTTATCAATATTATTTAGAAATGAATTATCTTGATAATATCCTATAGTAATAAATATAAACATATTAAGAGATAGTTGATGATTTGCACAAAAAAATGTATCTTACAAAAATATTCTTTTTATATTATCTTTAATATCATCATCATCATCATCATCATCATCATCATCATCATCATCATCATCATCATCATCATCATCATCATCATCATCATCACTATCATAATAATATGTTACTATACAAGTGCAATTTTCTAAATTTACCAAAATGGGAAGATATTGAATTATATCCTTTTTTTAAAAAATAACTTGTGGTAATTTATTTGTTTCCTAATTAATATTCATAATTAGTTCATTATATTTTTAGTATGAATATTATCAATTAGGATAGGTTATGATTTAAGTACTATATAATAATGAATATAACCTAATTGTGATTTACTTTAATTATTATAAATCATAATTTTTAAAATATTTGAAAGGATCATTATCTTGGACACAAGAATACAAGGAAACGTCATGCCTAAATTTCATACACATATAATATTGATGGTACTTCATTCATATCATGTATCCAAGGTCAAACCTAGAGAAAATAAAAATGAAGATGATTTAGAATCTAACTAATAATAACTCTATCCAACATCTTGGGTTCTATTATTATATTGAATGATATTTATCAAAGAAATTATTATGAAATACTATTGATTTTTTTTTATAAATTGAACTAGCTTTTAATTAACATCCATATTGACACCCAACTTTTAAAAAAAAAGTAATGTTATAAATATTAATTCTTAATCCATTATCTATTAACACTAACTTGTGTAATTTACTTAAAATTTGAAACTAAAAAGAATATCTGTGAATTTTATATATTATGTTTCTTATGGGCAAGTATTTTATTTAAAATAAATCACGTCTTTGGTACATTTTAAACAATTCATAATAGAAGAAAAGTATGTAATTTATTTATAATCGATGAGGTTTTTAACCATTTTAATTTGATTTTTTTATGAAATTATTCATACTAAAATATTTAAATGTTTCAATTTGATATGAAAATACATAAATTTATAGTAAAATATAGAGTTTACTAAAATTAGAAACTTACTAAAAATAATAAATTAAGCTAGGGTTAGAGAGTGTCCCAAAAAATAGTTTTAGGTTTAATGATGTGATCTTCATGTAAGTTAAAACTATGTTAAATTAACCTATAGATAGGCTTTTAATAAAAACTATGAATTACATTTTTCTACAAAAAAGTCTATGGGAGGTGGATGTGTGTACAATACAACATTATTTGGGTAACTCGATCATCACCTAATCGATTGTATTCTAATTTTTTTAATCTAAACCTATGCAAATTATTTTGAGTGAATTTATATCTCTATGTGTAATTATGTTGCACAAAATAACTAAAAATACAAAACGTCTTCATTTACATGGATTGGATAACAATTAAATTATACAAGGGAATAAAATGAGTTATTAAGAATAACCAAGATATCCTAGGAAATCCCTTGTAACTATGGTTTTCATAGATAGCCAAAATGATTCTTAAGATGATGTAATTTTCATTTATAGATGTTTATTTCCAATCATCAATGCAATGTTAAATGCTCTTTTGCCTATTATCATCCTTGACATGAATAAATGAATGATGTATTTAACTTTATAATTGGTAGATAAATTAATAATTACACACTACTAATAATATATTACCTCTATAATTTATTTTTGGATAATAAAAATTAGGATATGCTCTTAAAAGGACTATTTATTTTATATAGGTCTTGAATTTGAATTTTAAGATTAATGGTGTGTGAGAAGGACAACATGAATAGAACAATTATCATGAAAGAGACTATTCAAAATGTATAAATTAAAAATTATTCCACAAGTTATATTGGGACATGTACTCAATACATGGTTAGGGGTACATTGATTAATTTTTTGTAATGTGGCCTTCTATAGAAGAGTCATAACCAAAACATAAAGAATTATAAAGAGATTGGGGATCCCTAAGGTAGATTTGAATAAGTGAAATTAAAATATAAATGACGTGAAACTAAAAAATAATATATTGAAGCATATGATGTATTATGGGTCATATCAATAATTTGTTTGTTTTTTAACAATAATTTAAAAAAGCAAAGTTGTATAAAAGGCATACTATGGATGAGCTTGTGTCAATTTTAAGTTTGTAAGTTTTCCCTACTTTTCCTATTGATGTAATGAAGTGAAATCAATGGAGTATATTAAAATGTTAATTGAGTGCACACACACTCTTTGGCTTTTGATGTAATTCTTTTTAGTGTGAGATGCCTTGATACGAGACCTGCAATGAATCAAAAACTAGCTATTTACCATATTTTAAATATTTAAAAATTGAAACTATACAAATGAAATTTGAATAGAGACAATTAATATATTTTACACCTGATAGAGTATGCAATCTGATTTGTTTTTTTCTTGTGAGTGGAGACAAGGGAATTTAAATGTTGTTCATTTCTATACTATGAAGAACAAATAATTTAAAATGTGGTAACACACTGATTTCTATTCCATTAGGTGTCCCCATACAATAACCATACTAACACATGGAGTTTAAAACTTATGGAAAATTTGACAATGATAATTTTTTAACGAGTGAAGCATTTTAGCTAGACAATAATATGATTTCACTTCTGAATAACATTATAAGATATAATAGAGTGTTATACTCTATGTTTTCACTTGTGAGTAATATTGTAAAAATATAAAAGAGTGATATACCATTGAGTGTCACTAGACTGTAATGGGAGATGAAATAAAAAGAAATGGAATAACACAATGGGTTCACAAAAAAAGGCAACCATAGATTTTGAGAGTCACTGGACTCAACATGACCCACTTGCCACTATACAAATCACACCACTATAGATAGATCTAGATTCGATATTGTAGCTTCCCAACATTAAACATTTGTAACAAAAACATGACTAAGTATCATGCCCACTATATTTGAACTAAATTTAAATTAAATTTTTTTTAACCTTTTTACAATTCTAATATGAGAAACCTTTTTAAAATTCACTATATTATAAATTTTACTATAATATTTTGCTTATTAATAATTAAAATAATGAAAATTTTGAGTGTCTCATAACATAAAATGTGGAGTACATGAATTTATTACATGGAACCATAATTTTTAAATTTATTTTTGACAAATAACATGAAGTTATAGTATTTATAAATTTGTATATGTTGTATTGAATACTCATTTCCTACTAATTAATCATTGGTATCTAAAGGAGAATGAGCAAAAATTAAGCATTGTGAGAGTATGTGTTCAGTTGAAGTTTGTATAAAGAATGATTGTTAAGTGATTTTTAGATGTTTTTTATTATTTTTATAATTCCATAATAAATATTGGAAATGGTATGATACAAAATATTATATTCTTAGGATTATAAAAAATATGATGATAGGTAATTTAAATAAAGCTTATGTTTGATATGATAGTTTTTAGGTTTGGTTAGATAAAATAATGTGAATGTCATATAACTTTAGGATAAAAATAAATAATTCATATAGATTGGTAAAAATAATTCTAACCATTCATTTTCATTATATTACATAATAAGATACGATAATTTAATAAAATAGGCTGAAAATACCACAAATGATATCAACATTCCTTACACGAGTTGAGCAAGTATGGGCAATAGTTGAGGTTGATGTTGAGATGGATCTAATTAGGAATCCATGTCACATATTTTTTTTTCTATTTTTATGTTTTTAGTGATCTTTCTATATTCCAGATGTACTAAAACTTTTTTCTAAATAGTATAATTCTATCCTTAGTGGTATGCGACTGATGTACACTAATTTTTGTTGGATTTTATTTAATGTTGCTCTTTTAAATTTATGATTTAGATGTAAAATTAACATTTTTTTATGAACACTAAATTTGGTTTCTAATGTATTTATTTTTATTTATGATTTGAGGGTGATCTTAAAGCCTTAAAGTTTCATAGAGGGCATATTATGATGACTATTTGTGGTTTGACCTTATTAAATCAGGAGAATGACATCATTTATACTACAATATAGGAAGACATAGGTAACTTAAACCTAATGACATATGAGATACATACGATGACATGCGTATGTAATCAATTATATTCAAATACATATAGCTTTTAATTTCTCACATACCAAATGAAAGTATCCTTAGAGGACATGTGATGTATATTGCGATTTCAAATTGTGTGAATCTAAGTGGTGTAGAGACAATAGTGAGCATTAATTATACACACATATATATGACTAGACATGATAGTGGGAGAGGGTATGGTATAGCAGATACCACAATTTTTTCATTGGATATTAGCATTTTAGGATTATCAAGGCTATAAATATTTATTTATGGACTACTAGCTAACTTTTTGGCAATTGATGGGGGAGGCATAGCCATTTCATACAATAGGTCTAAAATTTTATAGAAGATAGATGAACATGGGGCTATATATTTTTTGGGCTACACCATGGTCACTCATTTATATGGGGATTTACATAGATTCATTTGAGAGGGTTATAGTTAAGTATTGGGTTCTGAATTCTAAAAAAAAATTACAATATGAGCATATAACAATAATTATTATTGTTGGGATTCTATTAGATGCATGTTTCTTGATGGGTGAGCATTTGACATGTTACTTACGAAAGGATAATGGATTTTCATGTATGGTAAATCAATTTACATGTGTTGACATTTTATATAAGTTGTATAATGGACTTGAGGGCTAGAGGAAGGATGTTGTGGAGCTACAATAGATTCAAGTGAATTGTTAGATCCATGACAATTATATATATATATATATATATATATATATATATATATATCTGATTTGTTTCTCATGGATTAAGTGACTCATCAATTTTTTAAAATAAGGGAAATTAATAGCTTTATTTTAAATTGGGGACCCTTTCCTTAGGAGAGAATCAAAATGTTGAGTCTATATATCATTTGATAGTAAAAGATAGCTAGAGAAAAACTAAGAACCAAAAATAAAATGGCCTAGAATGAAAGGATTTTCATAAAATAATTGTTGTCCAAACTACAAAAATAAATAAACTAGGAATCTCCATTTATTTTTTATTTGTTAGATCTGAGAGACATTGTTAAGGGTTTCAAACCCTATTTACCTTTGACTTTATTTATATGGATAATAATTTTCCATTCTCCCTCATCCTTACAATTTGTAAATATGGGAATAGATATATCTATAAAATCTTCTTGATTCTTTATTTTTACCGAGTCAAACACTCCTTATCTTTCTAATAGCAACTATGCTACTAGATCTAATATATATATAATTATATTAGACCTCTCATGTAACACAATAAACCCTCCTTCATTGATCCTTTCTTCACAACATAGGGATTCATTTCGATGGTTATATTCCTCTTCTTCCAAGTGGATCTCTGATTCCAAACCCTCATTATCACATACACTATCTTCTATTATTGGAACTGTATTATGTCTAATTTCTAAAATTTTCCACCACAATAACCTATTTCAAGATTCTTTATTTAAAAATATCATTTGCATCTAAAAGGGTTACCTTCAAAATCAATGGATTTTATCCATTTTTTTCCCATACTTGTAGTTCTAATTCAGAAGGTAAATCTATAGTATAGTACAATAAACCAAAATATGGGCATATGTGGAATTTTCCTTAATATCAGTTAATTTACTAGTGGTTCAATAATTTCTTATTGTATTTCCAATGGATGAGAACACCACATAATCTCATAATTGGTAAGGAATATTTGAAAGACTAATACCAATTAGTTGAAATTAAAATTTTCATTTTCAGAATTAAAATATGGGTGCTAGTGTTTTACCAACATAGTTATTTTATCCTAGTCCCAAACCATGCCATTAAAAATAGCCTCTTTATCTACTACATAATTAAAAATTATAATTAAAAACCTTGAGAATAAGGGTGAATTTAAATCTTACCATCCACCCTATATTACCATCTAGTTGAGATCCACTCAGTTAATGATAGTAGAGTCAACCATAATCCTTCAACTTTAAAAATCAGTGCTTGTGTTGATAGCCATTGTTACCTTAAGGTAATAACTTATATCTCTTGCTTATCAAATAGAACTATAGTGGTATACTTGGATAGAATCACAAGGGAACTTTTATGTCTTCCCATAACCTCTACAAAGGATATTCCACCAGATACATAGCCTATTTTATGACCTATAGAATTATAATGTATTTTTTCCTATAAAATCATTGGATCTACCCTCCCTTGTTTCCATCTTCCTATTGTCTCATCCTAATTCACCAAACCCTGATTACTCCATAGATTCAAAATACATGTGCATCCTATAATTTGACTGATTGCCTTATATTTGATCTTACTTGATGTTAATCTTTGATCTATGATAAAATTTCCTATAGTTTATTAAAATGGCTAAATGACCTATTTTTTTCCAAAGATGACAACTTTCTTTTCGATTAAAAACTATGGTAAAGCCCTCCATTTCTGTAGGTTAGAGTAACAAACTTTAAAAATGGCATATAAACTACACTCAACATTTGTTTTTATGGTTATACACACCTCTAACAATCCATCATTATGTGTATGGACACCATCATCTATCCATCTACCTATAAACCCTCGCCAATGTCTACCATAGATTTGTCACCATCAGGGTAACGTATTTTTGTTGTGACATATATCATGATTTCTATCCCCATTGAGGTAATTCTAATGACTCATAAATTTGGATTAATTTATGGAGTGCCCTTACTATTAGTGTTTTTTATCAGTTTATTTGGGCGATTTTCCAAGAGGACGAGTGATCTTGACATTTGATGGACAAGATAGATCCCATTTCATCTGATGAGAGATGAAATATTAAATATCCTAGACATAGATGATTTGGAATGTAATGGTGAGTATGTGTAGTGGTGGAACCAATATTGGTGGGATTCATGTTTCCAAATGTAGAAGTAATACATCTAATAACATCTATACAAAATGTTTTTGGGTAGTAGGTGGTATGTAAATATGTTGTGTAATTTAGTAATATATTTCTTTCTTGATTTGGGTATTTTATACAAAAAAATTTATTAATGTAGGAGGTGAATAATGTTAATCTCTTATCATAGAGTCAACATTATGAGTGTTAATGTGACCTAATTTTAATAGTGTTGTGCTCGAGTGGATAGTGGAGACATCACAAGTACCATGTACAAATATTCTTTTATTTAATAGTTCCATTATTTTGAACACCACATATGTCTAAATATTCAATAAATTTGATGCAATGATATTGGAGTGTGTTAATATTATGATTGAGTGAGATCAACTATAATCAGAGGTTACTTGATAGCAGATGCCTCCCCCACATGCACATTAGATTTAGGAACATCTATTTTTATGTAGTATAATTGACATTAATTTGGGAATTTGACAAGTGAATAAAGTTTAGAATTATATGAGGCTAAGGATAGGAGGAGGTATAGATCAAGGTCATAAGATGCATGTAGTACCTCAACCTCCTAAGCACTAGTGTAAGATTACAAATATGTGGATAAAGATATTAATTATGCTTTAGCTATCTAAGGATAATGTATTATTATTGATTAACATGTGTAATACATGAATTCTTTATTTAGATATATAGATATACTAATTTTATTTATGCACATATATATTTAAATTGTGTAAAATTATATTTTAAGATAATTAAAAACCTAATGAAAAAAGGAATGTTAAATAAAGATTTATTTGATTGTTTTAATATGTATTAATTTATGTATTATGTATTTTATTATGTTCCATTCATTATTTTTTTTGGCTTGGGAATTCATATTTATGTACGTAACTTAGTCAATTCTTCTAGATTATTTTTTTTGATTATAGGAACCTCTTGTGAAAATGTGTTGATATTTTTATTATTATTATTATTATCTTGAGTGGTAATGATGGTGTTATTATCATGAATATTATCATTAATTACCTTATTTGGAACCCTTATATCTTGTATATAAATTGTTTGATGATTTTTTTTAATGTTTAGATAATATCGAGACAAATATGGTTCTTTATGTAATTTATTATTATTATTTTTTAAATATATATAATTTGTTTACTTCTATGTTCTCTTACATTTTCATTTAATGCATATAAATAAATATCATAATGTTCGATAATGTCATGATAAGTAAAAAATGGTTGAAAATTAATCTTTTCCTAATGATGAGGTAGATGATAATAATCAAGATGTAATTTTATTAGTTTTTTAATCCCATAATCTGTTTAGGATATCTTGTGGATGAATATTGTATTTATATTGTAAAGTTTACATTTTAATTGATATGAAGGTATGGTTAATATCAATATGATAAAAAAGAAATCATTTTCCTATATGTAACAATTTAATTTTATTGGAATTGAATATAGCCTAATATGTGAGATAATTAACACTTTTGTGTGTTTGTTTGTTATAATATGATATATTGTGTAGCCTTTGAGAAACATTATTATACGAATTTACTTGTATTTGTCTATAAATGTGTTCATAAATATGAGGTTAGTGAATTTAAAAATTTGAGTTTTATTTATGTGATTCAATGTCCCCATTCATTTTATTTGACACTTTAACAAAACCAAGTTCATTTTCAGGTGTTAAGCCTTCATAAAAAAGATAAATAAATGATTCCCAAGGATAATAAAGTAACTTCTATTTTAATGGATAAATCATAACTTTATAAAAAATATATTGGATGTATAAACTAAGTGGTTGATAAATTAATTGGTGCATAAAAGCCTTAAATCATAAGATATAATCATAAATTTTCTCAAATTTACATTATTTTGAAGAATGTAACTTTTCATATGTGAATATAGGTCATTTTTTTAATATATTATATTAAAAATGCCTCATATAGTAATAGATAAGTAGATCAGAATCAACTTGGGAGGAACTAAAATCATGCAAGGGAACATCGCTCTAGACTTAGTAAATAGTAGCACTAATAATCTACTACCATTGGAACCATTCAAAGTTACTTGAAAAGATAAAATATGAAAGAGGGTAACATCTTCCATAGAATGTGTAAAATTTAGGTATTTTGAGGTTAGATGGTACAGGGGCATATAAAATTTTATGCATAATATTATTACCATGGATAACATTCGAGTCAACCCAAACACCATAACTGTTACTTTCTAATGATAAATGGATAAATTTGTCTTGAAAAGAACAAATAACTTGCAATGAGGATATTACTTCTTAGGAAGCAATGTTCAATTTATTGATAGGATCATTTAAAGGTTGCATGATATTATTAATTTTATCCATGGGTAAATTATTATGAATAGGATAAGGGTGAGGCATAGGATAATATTTTGCATAGGTACACTATTATGAATAAGAGAAGTAAGAGGCACATCCTCCTCTTCTAGAGGAGGAATTTCTTTATAATTTAATGAATTATTGATTTGTAAATCACCTTCTATAATATTAAAATATCTAGCATTATGATAACTATAATTAATGTGCTCACACATTTTTCTTTTAAAAATGAAACTATAAATATCATCATGATATGTAATAGCATCATTAACAAGCACTTTATCATTTTATAACATATTATGAATATTAGGGAAAAGTAAGGAATAATCAATACATGAACTAGTATAAAAATTTCCCTCATCACTATAGTCACAATAATTATCATCATATGAATCCTTTTACAATGAGAAGGGAGAGATGTAGGATTAATTGTAGTTTTACTACTCTTATTTATGCATATATTATGTGAGGTCAATTTCCAAGTGTGAAGATAATGCAATGTGGTAGCATCATGGATATAGAAATTAGGCATGCAATGATAATATTCCTCCATCTCGATAAAAGGTTGAAATCTAAGATATATTTGATAGTCATAATTGGGAGGAATTGTGTACCACAATGGGACTTATATACTTGATATTAAATTAGTGTTTAAGGGATATTTCAAATAGGAAACTAAAAAATGGAGTTATTAGAACTCTAGGGGAGACTCCAATGTGGAATTTAGATATAAATCAAAAGGAGAAACTAGAGAAGTGAGTAAATGACTCTAAATGATATTCCAAGGTCAAATGTAGAGAAAAATTCAATGGGGAAATTAAAGAGGCAATCAAAGTGAACTTGAAAGGAGGTTGTAATGTAGAATCTAAATAATAATCCAAAGGGTGAACTATAAATTCATTTGAATAGTAATACATAGGTATGGAAATATATAATGTAAATGTCAAGAGTAAGGAGGGAATCAAATTAGGAAATAGTGCTATTATCAAGGATAAATTTAAAGGCAAAATTATAAATACCTCAAAAGAGGTATTTGGATCTACAACCAATGGAGACTAGAAAGAATATTCCTAAAAAGAATCAATAAGTGTGATGAAGGGATGAATCTTGAGGAGATTCAAATGGGTAAATAATATGTGTGATGAAGCAATGAATCTTGATGCAAAACATTCAGAGTGGATCAAATTATGGCAACCATTACCTCAACTCAACCCTGACAACATCGAATATTATTAAAGCATTAAATATTGTTTATAATATTATTTTATCATACGCAAAATTAAAATATTATTTGCAAAGGAAATAATTATTTATAATGTTTTAATTAAATGACATCGACAACACCAAGGGTAACTTTGTTTCCCAAAATAAAACTATTTAGTCAAATCTTTGATTTAAAAAAGAAATTGGGACACATGTCGGCAAACAAATTACTTACTAAAAATACAGTAGTATAGAACTATTATAAATATGTAGTTATTAGGGTCAAGGTATATTATTCATTTTAAGATTATGTTTAGTGTTGTTGAATTCATTTGATTTTATTTTTAATTATTAGTTTCTTCCTAAAGTATTACACTTTTCACGTAAATTAAAAAATTTAAGTTGTATTAAATTTATAAAAATCATATTATATATCATTATAATAGTTTGATACTAAAGAATATTGTAATATTTTTTTTAGTATTGTCATGGAATATTTTATTTGTTTATTAATAATTGAATATTTTTTTCTAAAAGATTATGTTTATTACATTTTTTTTAATAAGTGAGATTTATATATTTATATCACATTTTATTAGTACTTGTTTTTTAGTTGAATAATTAGTAATTTACATCACTTAATTTAGAAAATAATATGCAATATGTTTTCTCCTCAATATTTTTTTCTTACATTATAAATTTCTATTTATTTATCCAAAAAAAATGGTAATTGTTTTCATTAGTTTTTTGAATTGGTTGAAATAAATTTAATAGGACATAAGGAATGAATTAAAAATTACATAATTTTAATAATAAATACATATTAGTACTCATAAATTATATTATTACACTTGTTACTATATAATTCTTATTGATTTAACATATAAATTATTCTTCAAGCTTTATAAAATTGATATAATAATCAAAGTTACTAGTTGATAGGTGGCTCTTGTCGATCAAGTCATTGCTTTAGTGTTACAAATTAAGAGGTATCCCTTTTATTAAATTCAACTTTTTACTATTTAATAATTTTCTTTACACTTAAAAAGGAGAGGGACCAGTAAAAATAAAAATATACTGACATGTTGAGTGAGATGGAGAGGTATAATAAGGTAAAATGACCATGTCAACAAGGACATGGTATGAGTACACTAATCATTTGTTAAAGGAGAGGGATAGGGAGAAATTAAAAAGAGAACACCATTAACCATATGGTAATGATTAGACCATTTATATGTTAAGGAATCAATGTATTATTTAGAATGAGAGGGAGGAAAATAGATTATTTCAGCATACATAAGGTTATGACTACATAATACACATGTTGAGGAGCAATGAATCCCCATTAACACATAATGTTGGAAAATAGAACCCCTGGACAAGAAGATGGAGATCTTAAAATTAAGGGAAAAAAAAACATATGAGGATGGAAAATGAGATTTGATGAGATCCTTATTACCGTTTTACTATTTTTTTATTATTACATATCTTAATAAGACAAAAATTTGATAAATTCATATTGTATAATATATTACGATAAAAATTTGATCTAAATAATAATTTTAAATATGATTGAATATTTTCACTTGATCTCCATGGAAATGACTAAAAGGATTTAAATACATAGCTTTTTTTAGTTCCATGTATGTTTAAGACTATGTGGAAGTTTGAAGAAGTTCTAAACGTATATTAATATTCACTCAAATAAGGGACTAGGTATTTAAAATAGTTTGGATTAATATATTAGTATATATACTCCTACACCAAATTATAAAATATTTATTGTATAAATTTCATGTGTGTGAACCATATCTTTCCATTTTTGAACCAACCACTTTACAATCTTGTATCATATATCTACATGTGATATTTGTGGTTCACTTTGATAACATGTCTCTTTCTCTTTGAAATCCTATTAAAATCAGAAGTACATAAGAGGGGGGTGAATCCGTACCCTTAAAATATTATTAAAACTTTACATTGCCATATATTAACCATCAAATCAATGGAGAGATCAATCAATGCATCAAGAACCAATCACACAAACATGAAACAATGAGAATAATACAATATGAGTGAAAATCCCTTGAAGAGAAGAAAAATCATGACCTATGAAAGTGGACTAAAATCCTATAAATGTTTTAAAAATATCAAATTATATTGAGCACTAACTCAAATTAGAGCACCAATACCAAATTGTGAAGCACCCACTTGCTAGGAAGTTACAACTCCTTTTATGATTAAGCACCAACTCAATAAAACTTTATTTATGATAATCATCAAACTCATTAATTATTCAATAAAAATATGATGATCATTTCTTATTTATCTATTCCTTAATATCAATACACACTCTTATTTTCTTACTCATTCATAAATAGGCCTAAACTTTCTTATATATATACTAGTCTCATTGTCACGCACCATTTGGTTAGCTACACAATTTAAATCTCTTAGCTCAACCACATGGTAGGTATTAATAAATATTATTAATATGTTTAAATTAAAATTTGAACCCCTTTTGGTCGGCCATAATTCAATGAGGCCTTATTCCTCCTTTAGGTCTCATGGAGACCTAATTGCATTAGGTCTGTCATATTAACACTAAATATTGATCTTTTTGATCCCAAATGGCTTTCTAAAACATTAAAAAATACACTAAACCACTTAATAAATGGAATCTTCTAACCTAATACATGCTTGATTGGACCTACATCATTTATTGATACCTTTAAAGCTTTTTTATGACAAAATACCCTATTAGGCCTATGTAACTCAAAAGTCTATCTTACATTAATGAAACTTAAATACACTCAAGATACTCAACCATGACAAATGAAATATGAAGATAAATTTTCCATGACCTCAAGCTCATCACCTAATGCTTAGAACACCTTCACTTAGGAAAGAGGGGCTTAAGAAAATATCTAAAACTTGTTTACACAAAACTGCTAAATCACCTCAAAAATATGTCATGAAGAATAAGAACTCCAATACATGTGTATACACTTTTCATGACTTGAAATGCATTAAAATTATTATCTTATATCTATATAGCATCATCAGATATAAAATTCATTTGGTCTAATGGTAAATATTGGTTTTACAAACCAGTTTCTTGACCTTATGTCTCACATTCTAATCTGAACTAGACAAGCCATTTTGTGAGAAACATTCTCACCAAATACACTATCCTCCAAATATTCTAAAAATTATGATTATAAATTAAAATTAATAAGTAAATTATTCATAGACTTTTATTTCATCAATCTATCATGCACAGACCCTCAAACTATCTCTTCATATGTGTCTGGGTTTTACATTATCCACACTATTAAGTCTATCTATGATTAGCTTACTTGGATGACTAATTTATATAATTTTAAGGATAAAAAATATCCAAAAAACATCAAGAAAATTTAAAGTGAATTTATATCTTATGTTTTCATCCATTTACTCTAGTTGACCAATTTAACTTTTGAGAGCTACAACATTTTCTTGATAAATAAGCTAGTACTTATATATTTTCTCTCTCATTTGACTAAACACCACCACATGGAGGTATTTGGGAGAGTTTCATACATGTTATAATAGATTATATAGTAATTTTAATCCATCATGATCTTATTTAAACAAAATATTTTATGTGGATTCCTTATTAGGGTTGTAGGGAGGTCTAAAATATGTTTTGGTGTTAACGATTATTCATAAAGGATGAACACTTGAATTTAAAACTAATGCCTACATATATTATATAAGAACCTTCCCCACCACTTATAAATAGATCATACTTTCATGTAAAGGTTTAAATTGATTACAAACTATTGAAAGTGCTTCTTAGGTTTGACTACCTCATTCTGTGAGCTAGAGAAGGCCTAAAACAATGATTCATGCACTTTTCTTTTAAACCATGACCTCAAACATTGTGATAATAGCTAAAAAAATTATCTCACCTTCATCCATGCTCTTAGATTCATTATTTACTTTAAATATGATCTTCATACCTCACTAGGCCATGCAGGGTCTAGGAATGATCTGGGTGTTAACATACACTATAGGTCCTACCCCTATAGGCTAACCTTGAAACTATCATGAATTATTATACACCTTAATCACATACTAAAATAATTCCATAAGACCTTAACACAATTATTTTCATTAATTTTATCATGCACATTCCTCTTCATGTCACGACTATGTATCATATGCACTTGACATCAATGACTTCTAACTTCCATGATGACATTAATAATGATATCAATCATGTAGAAATAAAACATTAATTATCTTCAAATTATGTCTTCATATTTATATCATGATAATACTCTTCGATGCACCTTGACCCGTTACACACTTCTAACTATCCTTAATCACATTTGACATCAACCTTCATGTGATGTACCTTTGACGTCAATGATAGTACTCAACAATCTCTCCCTTTTTCAATGATGAAAACCACTCTTAGAAAATTCTCTCCATATACTATTTTCTCCCCATTATGATCTTTATCACTATTTGACATTAATGACAAAGAGGTACCTCAATCACCTTATCCTTAACACGACTGACATATATTTTTAGGTTAAACTCTTGGTCACTCACTAGGACACCACATATATTCTTATCAAACATACACCTTCTTAATAAATAATTAATAACTCCTCCTTTTTCCACACATCTTTTATTCATCATTAAACATTCTCAACATGTATATAAGGATGTTGTTATTGGATCATAATAGTAATATGATTTTATTTTTACTTACCTCTCAATTTGCATATATGCCTCTCATGACTTAATAAATATTCTTGGAATTCATCACCTATTATTGTAGATAATAAACCACCTTGATTATCTCACCTTTCTCTTGACTTGCTCAATGGCTAATAAAGGTACGAATTACTGCCAATTCCTATCTTAGATACTCAAATGTTTCCTTTGAAAGTGGCTTGGAAAGTATGTTTAAAGTCAAATCCTTTTTATAATCATATTCAATTTTAAAATTTGGTTCACTTACCTTCTCTCCTAAGAAATTATACTTGATGGTAATGTGCTTATTTCTTGAATTCATTATAGGATTCATTAAGTTTCTTATGGATCTTGTAATGTCACTATTGATATGACTAGGACTATGATACTCTACCTTGTAGTATTTTAAGGTTTATCTCATATGTAGGACTTGAGTGAAACATGAACCTATTATAATTTACTTATCCTTAGTAGTAGACAATGATAGTGATGACTGATTCTTGCTTACCCATGACACTAAACACTCTCCTTTGAATAAAGCTCCTCTCATTGTCTTTTCCCTATAATCTAGACTCTTTGCCCAATCTACATATATAGAGGTTGATAAATAAAACTCATTTCTCTTTGGATAGAAAAACCTAAAATCCATACTTCACTTGAGATACCTGAGTATCTTGTTGACTACTTGTAAATGGTTTTCCTTTGGATCCCTTTGATGTCTTCTCACAAGACCTACTACTTGTATGATATCAAGTCTAGAGGCAGTAGTATAAAACAAACATCCAATCATTAACATGTATGATGTCTTATTGAAATTAGAATATTCATCCTCCTTGATTAGCTTACACCATATGATCATAAGTGTGTTAACTTCATATTGCAATCTTCCATCTCAAAAGTTTTTAGCATCTCTCTTATGAACTTAGCTTGTGAAATGAACATACATTCTTTTTATTGAATAAGTTTTAACCCAAGGAAGAATGGCAATTCTCACAACATGGACATCCCAAACTCCTTATTCATGCTCTCATTATTTCCACCAAATATGATGTCATCGAAATAGACATCCACTATCAACTGATGGTCATTTTATATATTTATGTATAGATTACTATCTTTAACTCCTCTCTTAAATGCTTGATCCAATAGATACTTGTTGAATCTAGCGTAACATGTTCTAGGAGCTTTATTTATTCCATAAAGAGCATTTTCAATCTAGATACATAGTCCTTGTTACATGATAATGAGAAACCCTATAGTTTCTATGTGTACATCTCCTCTTCCAAGTTCCCATTAAGAAAATGTTATTTGACATCCATATAATACACCTTGAACCCTTTACACCTTACATATGCCAGGAATAATCTTTTAGGCTCCAATGTTCATACTAGGACAAATATCTCATTAAATTCTACCCCTTTCATACCAATATATACTTGTTCCTATTTAACTATCTATTTTCATTTAACATCTTCCTAAACACCCATTTTGTGCCAATGACATTCTCATCTTTAGGCCTAAGAATTAGTTCTAAGTCTCATTATTTACTATTTGGTCTATATCTTCATTCATAAAACCTATCCAAATATTGTATTTTATTTCCTATAAAAGGTTATTAATTTCAATCTTAGACAATAGAGAAATATTCTCTTTATTTAGGTTACCCTATTTCTCCTTATTTGCATACCTGCATCCTTGTTGCAAAATAATTAGTGATTTAGGATGGTCTCTCTGAATCTTATTGAGGGGATTTTTGAATATTTTCTTTCCTAAACTTCTTATTCTTCCTCGTATGACTCTATTGATCCTTTTTCATTTTTCAAGTCCAAATTTTTTGATGCATCTTCTGACTGAAAATGTGACTTCTTAGAAAAAGTCTCATCAATCTTCACATTGGTGATTTCCACTATCTTCTACAACCTTTTATTAGAACACTTATAGGCATAGATTACTAATGAATAATCCAATAATATTCCTTCATCATACCTTGAATCAAAATTACCTATGTCTTCCTCCTCTCTCTTGATGAAGCATTTTCTTACAAACATTCTAAATGGTTCTACATTTGTATTTTTGCCTTTCCATAGTTCATAGGGGACTCTATTGCCATTAATCATTATCTGTCTTATATTCAAAATGTAGACTATAGTGCCCATTGCTTCTCTCAAGTATTCATCAGATAATATTGATTCATTTAACATAGTCCTTTCCATTTCTTAAACTATTATATTCTTTCTTTCCACTACCCCATTCTTCTTAGGTGTCCTTTCTATTGGGAATTATCTCCTTATCCCATGAGTGTCACAAAAATCATTAAATTAATTGGACCAAAACTCTCCTTATATATCATATATTATAAATTTTATTTTTACATTATTTTCATTCTTAAATAAAGTCTTGAATGCCTTGAAATTATCAAGATCTTTTGACTTTCCTTTCAAGAATGTTACACAAGTAATTCTTATGTAGTAATTTATGAGTAACATGAAATAGCTATCTTAATGAATGCTTTGGATTATTTTATGTCCAAAAGGTTAAATGTGTATTAAATATAAATGAATAATAGTATAATACTCCTTAGAATTGAACCTCCTCCTGGTTTTCTCACCATGTTGACATGCCCTACAAAGTCTATTTATTTGTTTGGAGATTTTAGGCATATTATTTATAGACTTATTAGAGCTAATGTTGACTACATTATCAAAGTTTAGGTGGCTAAACCTT
This sequence comes from Torreya grandis, assembly GCA_037957365.1. NCBI lineage: Eukaryota > Viridiplantae > Streptophyta > Pinopsida > Cupressales > Taxaceae > Torreya > Torreya grandis. Next base: position 1,261,945 of record JARHVA010002710.1, on the reverse strand, counting down.
CTATACAATATCCCATATTCATCCATCTTATTCATAAATCATCTCTCCTTCTTGATCTCATTCAATACTTATATAGTGTTATCAGTCCTCCTAGTATTCGTAACTAGCCTTTCTAATTTGGTTCTTGTCATATCATACTCTCTATCATGAAAGGTCAGTATGTGTCATTGGTTTCACATATGAAAAACACTAATCAAGTTATGTTTCAAGACTTTCACATGCAAAATATTATCTATCATGGTCTTCCTATTGTTCATACTCAAGATACCCTTATCAACAATATTTGTAGTTTTTTTATCACCAAATATCACTATCCCTGTAACATTATTTTTTATTGAAATGGAAATGTTATTGTCCCCTATTATCTTGATTGAGAAACCACTATATATATACCACTATTAATGTGTTCATATTGGATGTCAAACATAGTCTGAGATAGCATGAATTCCTTTCCTTTAGTCTTATATTCCTCCTTCATTTTCTCCATAGGGTCTAACTTTTAGATCTGCTTAACAATGGTATAACAATATAATTTTTTGTCTTAACCGATCTTACTCATATGCCTCATCTTTCAATCTCTTAAAATATGTATTCTATGATCATAATTATAGCATATAGTTATTTCTACTATTAAAATGAATGTTCATCCTATTCCTCCATGAGGAATTAATTTTAACATGATGTCCATAATCCACAGCTCTATGTCCATACCGATTGCATAAGAAATAGTAACCATTGAATTAGTTCACAAACCATATTTTTATTATAGGAATTATTTTTTGATGACTATTGAATGATTCACCTCTACCTTTTTTATTTATTAAAGGATTTCTATTCTTACTGACTTGTCGATGGTTAATTTGGATCCCTTATTTGAGAGTTTATGCATAGGCATTCACTCTATTACTACCATCACTTATTCATAGTCTATTTTCCTTTGAGGTTTGACTCTCCTTATTATATATTTAGTCTTCTTCTAACCCTAAACCTATCTTATTATGTGGAGACTTCTAACTATTCAAAATATCATCAAGAATTTCAGTGCTCTTTTCAAATTTTTGATTTATTTTTATTTGATTATTGCTTGATCCAATTCTTCCTTAAAAAAATCTATTTCTATTATAAACTTAATGCATTATTCCTTATTCATCTTAATACATGTAGTGACAACCTTAGTCTAAGTTTTAAACTATTTAATGATCTATTTATATTCATTGGTGTTATTAATTAGTCTACATTCAAAGAGATTGATTTGTTCCTCATAACCCTTAACCAATGATCTTAATTTTTGATTTCTTCCTTATTTGAAACTTCAACTCTTCTAGATCACTCACCAATTCTACATTAACGTTCACTTCATCCTCTTCTTGATTTAATTCTTCATATTTCATAAGACTTTTCCCTTTTGAATAACCTTCATTATCTATTTTTATGGCCATGAATTTAATTTGATTTCTATCATGATCAGCACTATCATTAACACTATCAAGTATACTTTTATCACTTATATTAGAGGATTTACTCCCTTCTTTGGTATAATTTTTTTTTTTTAAATGACCCTTTCTTACCTTCATACTTCCTACAGTTATTTTTATTATTATCAATCATATAAGAATTGTTATCCTCACCATGATTTTCATAATGCTATCGATAATTCCTATTTATATCCCTGTTAGGTCAATTAGATGTAAAGTTATAAATCATACCATAGTTAAAATAGTTAAATGGAAATTTGTCCTTATACTTACCTGATCCTTTCCTTAGTTTTTTGATAAACATAGCTTCTATACTATAATCATAAATGTCTATATCAACATCATGATTTATATTTTTACCTTGTGACATTTTATCAACTTTAATGTAACTTCCTTCTTGGAATATATTCCATCACTTATTCTCATTTCATAGGAAATCAAGACGACATGAAGCTCATCGATTTGTAGTTTATTGAGATGTTTGGTTTCCTCTATGACAGAGACTATTGAATCAAATTTAGATGTTATATATTTTAATACATTTTATACTATTATTTATTCTTCCAAATTTTATCCTAGACATCTTATGACATTTAACACTTGATCTATTTTTAAAAGATAAGATACAATTTTTCATCCTCCTTCATTCTAAGACTTTTAGAGTACCAGTTTTCATATACCCTTCATATATGGTTTGTAACTTTTCCTAAATTTACTTAGATAAATTAAAATTAATTACGTTTACTAATTATTTCTCTAAAATATCACATAGGATGGCAGTCATTGCCTTAGAGTTATTTTCACTTACCTTCTTGCTTGTTGCATCAATTTGTGGTGTATGAGGTGGAGTGAATCCATCAACAACTAATTTCCATATTTTATTTTATAAATACATTATATAAGTCTTAATTATTATGATTCAAAATGCGTAGTTAGTCCCATTGTGAGAGGGACCTTATTGGTTGAGAAACCTCCTTATACTTGATGACTAGACATGCCTGCTAGTCTAAGATATCCTTTAAGCTATTATGCCTACTTTGAAAGACCAAGCTCTAATACCAATTTTTAGAAGAAAAATTCAATTGGAAGGATGGGGTGAATCAATGACCTTATAAAAAAATTTCAACCATACATTACCTTTTATTAACCATAAAATCAATGGAGTGAATAACTAATGGATTAAAAACCAATAACACAAACATGAAACAATGGCAATAACACAATATGAGTGAAAAACCCTTGAAGGGAAGAAAAATCACTGTGAACTTTTTAATTATACTAAATTCCTATAAATTTTTTCAAAAGATCAAACTATCTTGAGCACCAACTCATATTGGAGCACCAACCCCAAACTTTCAAGTACCCACTTGACCAATGTTTTAGCAAGCATACACTTGTTAGGAATCTACAACTCCCTTTATGACTAAGCACCAACTCATTAAATTTTATTTATGATAATCATCTAATTATTTTTTTTCTCAATCAATAAATGATGATCACTTATTAATTCTATTCACCTTAATCTCAATACACACTCTTCTTCACTTATTCACTCATAAATAGGCCTAAACTGCCTTGTATATATACTAGTCTCATGGTCAAACACCACTTGGTAAAATAAACACCTTAAAAATATTAGAATCAACACATAATAGGCCTTAAGACATATTTAAAAAAAACAATAATCATTATTTTAACCCCTTTTGTTCTTCCTTAATTTAATTAGGCATTACTCCTCCTTTAGGTCCGAAGGAGACCTAATTGCATTAGGTCTACCATCTTAATGCTAAAACTTGATCTTATTTATCCAAGCTGAAACTTATATAATGATCTATTTTAAATCTTACATTATATATTATACCTTCATCCTACATTCATACCCTGAAATCTCCTTTAAGACAAGTTACCCTATTAGGCATGTGTAGCACAAAGGTTTGTCTTATAATAATGAAGCTTAAACACCATTAATATACTAAACCATAAAAAATGAAAAGTAAATAAACATTATCCATGACCTTAAGTTCATCATATAGTTCTTGTAAAACCTTAACTTAGGAAATAAGGTCTCAATAACAACTCTACAAATCATTTTCTTAGAATTGTTAAATCACCTCAAAAGCTAGTCTTGAAGAATTAGACCTCCAATGCCTATATAGACACTTGTAATTAATCCAAACGTATAAATATAATTATATTATATAAAAAAACTATCCTTAGATATAAATTTAATATATCCTAATGGAAAATATTTATCTTCTATATCAATTTATTTTCCTTATGTCTCATAGTCCAATCTAAACCAGATAAGCCATTTTGTGAACAATAGTTTAACCATTTACACTAACCTCAAAATATTATTAAAAGAATGATCATGATTTTAAATTAATAAATAAATTCTTAATGTAATTTTATTTCATAAATCTATCATGCATAGACCCTCAAACTATCTCTTCATCTATGTGTGGGTTTTACATTATCTACAACATTAGGTTTGTCTATGACTTGCTTACTTGTATGACCAATTTCAATCACTTAAAATCTAAAAATATCTAGAGAATATAATGGAAAATAATATCAGTCTCTAGATTCTTATTTAATTCGTTTACTCTTGTTGACCAATTCAAATTTCAAAAGATATAACAAATTCTTGAAAAATAAGATTGTACCTATACCTTTCGTGTCTTATTTGACTAGCCACCACCACCTAGAGGTACCTAGGAGAGTTAAAAACATACTTATCTAGGTATTTGAATCCACCTTAAGATTATTTGAATAAAACATTCATATTGGGTACTTATTAGGGTTTTTGGGAGGTTTAACACATCTTTTGGTGTTAATAATTGTTCATAAAGGATAACCACTTGAATACAAAATTAATACCTAGGGATATTATTTATAACCCTTCACTATCTCTCCTAAAAATATCTAACTATAAAAAAGAGTTTTAATGTGTTTATGAATAATGAAAAG
>JARHVA010002710.1:1217500-1250000 GCA_037957365.1 Torreya grandis | reverse complement strand
TTTGTAATAGGATGTTTTGTTTACGTTGATTATTCTCTACATGTAATGTTCTGGAAGGTTTTGTATTTAGGAATTTTACATTTTATACTAAATTTTGTTTTAAACATTTTTTATAGTGTGAAAAATTCCATTATTCTTATCCTAGAGTTATAAATAATTTTTTTTAAAAATCATGATGGTTCTTCAAGAATATAAGGCTTTTTGTGCGAGTTAACATTAAAACAACTATTTTTAGTGTCACTATGTTGATTGTTGGGAATTATTTTCTTCCATTTACCCACTTGAGAATTTTATTGACTAAGCATATTTTATTTGTAAATGAATTATCTTGATAATATCCTACAATAATAAATGTAAACATATTAAAAGATAAATATTCATTTGGATTAAAATAATTTAAAATGTAGCTTGCAAATATGCTCCTTTATATTATCTTTATTGTCATCATAATCATCAACATCATCATCATCATCATCATCATCATCATCATCATCATCATCATCATCATCATCATCATCATCATCATCATCTACACTATCATAATAATATGTTACTATAAAATTGCAAATTTATAAATCTACCAAAATGGGAATATCTTTAATTATCTCTTTTTTATATAAAATAACTCATGCTTATTTATTTGTTTCTTGATAAATGTTCATAACTATATCATTATAATTTTTGGTATGAATATTGATAATTATGATAGGTTGTGATGTAAGTACTATAGAATAATGCATATAACTCAATTGTGAATTTATTTCATTATTATAAATCATAATTTTTATAATATTTGAAGGGATCATCATCTTCCACACATGTATATAATGAAGCATCATGCCTAAATTTCATACACATATAATATTGATGATACTACCTTCATATCATGTATCCAAGGTAAAACCTAGAGAAAACTACAATGAAGATGATTTAGAATTTAACTAATAATAAGTGTATCCAACACCTTGGGGTCTACTATTGTACTGAATGATATTGATACAAGAACATATTGTGAAATACTATTTATTTCTTTTATGATTTTTTCTATTTTTAACTAACTTCCATCTTAACACCCATTTTTTTAAGAGAAAGTAATGTTCCAAATATTAATTATTAATCCATTATCTATTGACACTCGCTTGAATCATTTACTTTAAATTTTAAACAAAAATAAGTATGTTTGAATTTTATTTATTATGTGTTTTGTGGGCAAGTATTCAATTAAAAAATAAATCACTTCTTTGATATGTTTTAAATTATTCATAAAGGAAGAAAAGCATGTAATTTATTTATCATCGATGAGGTGTTTAATGATTTTTATTTTATTTTTTAATTAAAATATCTAAATTGAAATATTTAAATGTCTCAACTTGATATGAAAATACATACATCTATAGTAAATTATAGAATTTACTAAAAATATAAACTTACTAAAAATAATAAATTAAGTTAGGGTTATAGAGTGTCCCTAAAAATAGTAATAGGTTTAATGATGTGATCTGTATGTAATTTAAAATTATTTTAAACTATCCTATAGATAAGGTTATACTAAAAAATATGAATTGAAATTTTATATAACAAGCCTATTTGAGGGGGACATATGCACACTAAAACATTGTTTGGGTAATTGGATCATGACCCAATTGATTGTACTCTACATTTTTGGAGCTAGACCTATCAGAACTATTTTGAGGATTGAATTTATATCTATTTGTGTAACTATGTTCAATAAAATACCTAAAAATATAAAACCCTATTTATTTACATGCACTGGATAACAATTAAATTACAGAAGGGAATAAAATGGGTTATTAAGGATAACCAAGATATCCTAGGAAACCCCTTGTAACTGTATTTTCCATACATAGCCAAAATGATTCTTAGGATGATGTAATTTTAATTCATATATGTGTATGTCCAACCATGAATGTAATGTTAAATGATATTTTCCCTATTAGTATCATTGACACAAATAAATGAATTATGTATTTAAATTTTTAATTAGTATATAAATAAATAATTACACACTAAAGATAATATATTACCTCTCTAAAAATTTATTGGAAATAAAAATTGGGGTTCACTCTTAAAAGGATTGCTTATTATATATAGGTCTTGAATTGTAATTTAATGCTTAATGGTGTGTGAGAAGGGCAAAATGAATAGAACAATTACATTGAAAGAAACTATTAAAAATGTATAACTTAAAAATTATTCCACAAGTTATATTGGGACATGTACTCATTACTTGGTTAGGTGTACATTGATTAATTTTTTGTAATGTGGCCTATTTTGAAAGAGTCATAACCAAAATATAAAGACTTAGAATGAGATTGGGGATCCCTAATGTTGATTTGACAAGGTGAAACAAAAAATATAAATGACATGAAACTAAAAAATAAGATATTGAATCTTATGATGTATTATGGGTCATATCAATAAGTTGTTTATTTTTCAATAATAGTTTTAAAAATCAAAGTTTCATAAAAGGCATGTTCTAGATGAGATTGTCTCAAGTTTAGATGTATAAATTTTACTTAGTTTTCCTAGTGATGCAATGAAGTGAAATTACTAGAGTAAACTAAAATGTGAATTGAGTGCATGCACACACTTTATCCTTTTATGTAATTTTTTGTAGCATGAGATGCATTGATGTGAGACATGCAATGATGAAAAAATTAATTATTTACCATATTTTTAAAATTAAATACTTTAGAATTTATATATGAAATTTGAATTTAGATAATGAATAAATTATACACCTCATAGAATATGTATTTTTTTTTTTTTTGTGAGTGGAGATAGAGGACTTTCAATCTTTTTATTCTTCCATACGATTGAGAAAAAAAATTTAAAATGTGGTACTAGGATGAGTTGTATTCCATTAGGTGTCCCCATACCATAACCATACTAATGCATGGATTTTAAAACTTATGCTGAATTTGACAGTGATAATTTTTAATGAGTGAAGTGTTTTAACTAGACAATAATATGCTTTCACTTATGAATAACATTATAATATATAATAAAGTGCAATACCATATGATTTCACTTGTGAATAATATTATAAGATATAATACAATGATATACCGTGGAGTGTCACTAGACACTAATGGGAGATAAAAGAAAGAGAAAGGGAAAAATCCAATGTGTCGAATAAAAAGGCAACCATATATGTTGAGTGTCATAAACTCAACATGACCCATGTACCACTATACAAATAATGCCACTATAATATATCTAGATTCAATATAGTATCTTTTCAACATTAATGTTTTGTAAGAAAAATGTGACTGAGTATCTTGCCCACTATATTTGTACTAAATTTAAATGAAAATGATATTTAATTTTTATCCTTTCTTCAACTTCTAATATGATAAACTTTCTTAAACTTCACTATCTTCTAAATTTTATTAACATATTTTTCATATTAATAATTTAAATAATGAAATTTTGAGTGTCTCATGACATAAAAAGTGGAGTACATGAATTTAATACATGAAACCATAATTTTTAAATTTATTTTTGAAAATTGACATGAAACTATAGTATTTTTAAATTTTTATATGTTGTTTTTAATATTTATTTCCTATTAATGAATCATATGCAAAGTATTGTGAGAGTATAGGATAATGAGATAAAACTGAGTGTTGTGAGAGTATGTGTTTAGTAAAAGCTCATACACAAAGTGATTGGTAAGTGATTTTTAAATTATTTTATAATGTTGATAACTCTACAATAAATATTGGAAATGGTATGATACAAAATATAATATTATTAAATAATACATATACATTCATAAAAATAATTTTGACCAGTTATTTTCATTATAATTACATAATAACATCTGAGAATTTAATAAAATAGGCTAAAAATACCACAAATGATACCAACATTCTAGACATCATTTGAGCAAGTATGGGCAACAGTTGAGGTGGATGTTGAGATGGATATATTTAGGATCAATGTCATGTATTATACTAAAAAAAATTATTTATTTTTAGTGTTTTTTCTATATTCTAGACCTACTACAACTTTGTTCTAAATAGTATAATGCTATCTTCAGTGGTATCTGAGTGATGTAACCTAGATTGTGTTGGATAGTGTAGTGTGGCTATTTTAAATTTATGCTATCTATTTAAAATTAATATTTTTTAGGAACACTAAATTGTATTTTTCATGTATTTATTTTTATTTATGATTTAAGGGTGATCTCAAAGCCTAAAATTTTCACTGATGTCATATTATGAATATTACTTGTGGTTTGACCTTATTAGATGAGGAGAGTGCCATCATTTATGCTACATGATAGGTAGATATAGGTAACTTAAACCTAATGGAATATGCCATGCATATGATGACATGAGTAGCTAATCAATTTTATTCAAATATATATAGCTTTTACATTCCCACATGTGAAATGATGGTATCCTTAGAGGACATGTGATGTATATTACTCTTTTAAATTATTGGTATATAAGTGGTGTAGAGATAATAGTAAGCATTAATGATTCACACACACACACACACACACACACACACACACACACACACACACACACACACACACACACACACACACACACACACACACACAAATAGACATGACAATGGGAGAGGGTATGGTTTAGGGGATTCCAAAAATTTTCATTATAAATTATTTTTTTAGGATTATCATGGCTACAAATATTTATTCATAGACTACTAGTTACCTTTTTGGCCATTGACGGGGGAGATGTAGCCATTTCATATAACAAGTCTAACATTTTTTGGAAGATAGATGAACATGGGGATATATATTTTTTTGGACACACCATGTTGGCTTATTTATACAAGGCTTTACATAAATTCATTTAAGAGGGTTATAGTTAAGGACTAGATTCTAAATTTGTTAAAAAAATTGGAATATGATCATATATCATTGATTAGGAATGTTGAGATTCCATTAGCTTCATGCACACATACACAAATTTATGGTTGGTAATGGGTGACCATATAACCTATTAGTTAGTGAAACATAATGGATTTCCATGTATGGCAGTTCAACTTACATGTGTTAACATTTTATAGAGGTTGTATCATGGACACAAGGGCTGGAGGAAGGATGTTGTGAAACTAAAATATATTCTAGTGAATTTTTAGATCCATGACCATTTTTTTAATATATGAGTGGTTTCTCATGGATTATGTGACTCATAATTTTTTTAATAAGGATAAAGTTTAGGTTTTTTTTTAATTATGGACCCTTACCCTAAGAGAGAATCAAAATATTGAGTCTACTTTATTCATTAGTAAATGATATGTAGAGAATGACTAAGAAGAAAAAATAAAATGTTCTATAATTCCTAAATTTTCAAATAATCACTACTACCCAAACTATTAAAATTATACAAAAAAAACAAATTTGTATTCTCTCATGATTTTTTCTTTGTTAGATTTGAGAGACATTGTCAAAGGTTTCAAACCTTATTTACCTTTGCCTTTATATTAATGGATAACAAATTTTCATTCTCCTTCCTCCTTAGGATTTATAAATATAAGAATGGATATATTCATAAAATCTTCTTAATTATGTGTTTTCACTTATTCAAACACTCCATGTCTTTCTAATGGAGACTAGGCTACTAGATCTACTTTAATCACTATAATTTCATTAGTCCTCTCCTATAACACAACCTACCACCCCCCTCCTTGATATTTTCTTCACAACATAGAGTTTCACGGTTATGTTCCTCTTATTCCAATTGGATCTTTGATTCCAAACCCTCATTATCACTTTCACTATCCTTTATTATTGAAACCATATTATGTCTAATTTCTACATTTTCCCACCATGATACCCTGTTTCAAGATTCCCTATTCCAAAAAAACTTCAACCCCTAAAAGTGTTACCTTTAAAATCAAGGTATTTCATCCATTTTTTCCCCCACCTGCACTTCTAATTGAAAAGCTAAATATTTATTAAAATACACATAAACCAAAATATAGGCATATGTGGAATGTCCCTTAATAGTAATTAATTTGTTAGTGGTCCAATAATTTCTTATTATATTTATAATGGATGCGAACACCACATCATCCCAGAATTGGTAAGGAATATTTGGAATCCTAATAAAAATTGGTTTGAAATTAAAAATTTCAATTTGAGCATTAAAATTTGGAGGTAAGGTTTTACAAATGGAGTGTGTTTATCCCAATCCCAAACCATGTCATAAAAAATAGTATCTTTATCTTCTATACAATAAAAAATAAAAAGAAAAAGCCTCAAAAAATAAGGATGAATCTAAATTTTACCTTCCACCTTATATTACCATCTGGTTTAGATCCACTCATTTAATGCTATAAAATTCATCCATAACCTGTCAAACCTACAAATCAGTGCCAATTTTGATAACCATTATTCCCTTATGGTAATAATTTTTATCTCTTGATTATTAGGAAAAAGTATAGGAGTATCCTTGGCTAGAATCACATGGGAGATTTTACATCTTCCCATAACTTCTACAAAGAATATTCCACTAGATACCTACCCTATTTTTTGACCTCTAGAATTAGACTATGTTTTTGCCTCTAAAATCATCAGATCTACCCTCCTCTATTTCCATCCTCCTATTTTCCCATCCCAATTCACCAAATCACAATTACTCCAAGGATAAAAAATACCTATGCATCTTAATGATTGATCAACTACCTCAAATTTGAGCTTTCCTTCTGTTAACCTCTGGTCTATGTTAAAATTATCTCTAGTTGGCTGAAATGCCCTGACCACCTCCTTTGTTTCAAAGTTGACTACTCTCTTTTCCACCAAAAACATTGATAGAGCCCTCAATTTATATAGGTTATAAAAATAAAATTTAGGAATGGCATAAAACCTATGTTCAACCTTATTTTTTATGGTTATATATGCCTCTACCAATCCATCCATCATCATGCATAAAGACACCATCATTGAGACATTTACCTCTGAACCCTCACCAATGTCTACCTTACATTCATCACCATTAAGAATAGATATTTTTATTACAACATCCATCATGATTTTGATCACCATTGAGGTCATTATAGTGACTCATCAATTTGGATTAGTTTATAGAGTGCCCATATCGATAGTGTTTTTTCATAGGTTTATTAGGGTGCCTTTTCAATAGAGGGAGGGAGCTTGACATTCAATGGATGAGATAGATCCCATTCCATCTGATGAGAGATGAAATACTAAATATCTTAAACAGATATGATTTGGGATGTACTAGTGAGTATATGTAGTGGTGAAACCAACATAGGTGGGATTCATGCTTCCAAATGCATAAGTAGGAGATCCAGTAACATCTATACAAAATTTTGATGGGTAGCAGGTGGTATATAAATGTGTTGTGTTATTTAGTAATATCTTCTTGGTTTAATTTGGGTATTTTATAATATGTTTTTAATTAATGTAGGAGGTGATGAATATTAATCTCTTATCATAGAATCAACATTATCTGTTCATGTGACCTATGTTTGATAGTGTCATGCTTGAGTGCATAGTGGAGAGAGTACAGTACCATGGATAGATACTCCATTGTTTTATAGTGTCATTATTTTGAAAACCACATATGTCTAATTAGTCAATACATTATATGCAATGATAGTAGAGTGTGATAGTTTTGTGATTGAGTGAGATCAACTATAATCAGAGATTACTCAACAATAGATGCTTCCCCTTGCATGCACATTAGATTTAGCTATATTTAATTATATGTAGTATGTTTGAAATTAATTTGATAATTTGACCATTGAATATATATTTGAATTATATGAGGCTAAGGATAAGACGCGGTATAGATTTGGGTCACAAGATGCATGTAGTGCCTCAACCTCTTAAGCACTAGTGTTATATTATAAATATGTACATAATGATATTGATTATGATTTAGTTTCAAGGCCAATGTCTTATTATTGATTGACATGTGCAATGTATAAATACTTTATATATATATATATATATATATATATATATATATATATATATATATATATATATATATATATATATATATATATATATATATATATAATTAGTTATTCAAGGCCAATGTCTTATTATTGATTGACATGTGCAATGTATGAATACTTTATATATATATATATATATATATATATATATATATATATATATATATATATATATATATATATATATATATATATATATATATATATATATATATATTAGTTATTCAAGGCCAATGTCTTATTAATTATTGACATGTGCAATGTATGAATACTTTATTAATATATATATATATATATAAATATTATATTAGTTATTCAAGGCCAATGTCTTATTATTGATTGACATGTGCAATGTGTGCACATGTCAATCAATAATAAGACATTGGCCTTGAATAACTAATATAAATATATATATATATATATATTAATAAAGTATTCATACTATTAATATATATATATATATATTCATACTATTAATATATATATATATATATATATATATTTTAATAGTATGAATACTTTATTAATATATATATATTATTAGTTATTCAAGGCCAATGTCTTATTATTGATTTACATGTGCAATGTATGAATAATTTATTAATATATATATATATATATATATATATATATATATATATATATTAATAAAGTATTCATACATTGCACATGTCAATCAATAATAAGACATTGGCCTTGAATAACTAATAATATATATATATATATATATATATATATATATATATATATATATATATATATATATATATATATATATATATATATATATATATATATATATATATATAAAATTAGTTATTCAAGGCCAATGTCTTATTATTTATTAACATGTGCAATGTATGAATACTTTATTAATATATATATATATATATATATATATATATATATATTAATAAAGTATTCATACATTGCACATGTCAATCAATAATAAGACATTGGCCTTGAATAACTAATTTTATATATATATATATATATATATATATATATATATATATATATATATATATATATTAATAAAGTATTCATACATTGCACATGTCAATAAATAATATGACATTGGCCTTGAATAACTAATAATAATAATATAATATATATATATATATATAATTAGTTATTCAAGTCCAATGTCTTATTATTGATTGGCATGTGCAATGTATGAATACTTTATTAATATATATATATATATATATATATATATATATATATATATGTGTGTGTGTGTGCTAATTTTATTTATGCGCATATATGTTTAGTTTGAGTAAAATTATATATTAAGAGAATTACAAATGTGATGGAAAAAGGAATGTTGAATAAGGATTTCTTGGATTGTTTACATATGTATTAATTTGTGTATTATGTCTTTTATAATGTTCCATTTATAGTTTTTTTGGCTTGATAATCCATATATGTGTAGGTAACTTTGTAGGTTCTTGTAGATTTTCTTTTTGTTATACTTTAGGAATGTCTTCTGAAAATGTTTTGATATTTCTATTATTAGTATCTTGAGATGTAATAATGGTGTGATTTTCAAGATTATTATCATTAATAAACTTCTTTGGAACCCTTATATCTTGTATATGAATTGTTTGATGCTTTTGTTTTAATATTTATATAATCTCAAGACAAATATGGTTCTTTATGCAATGTATTATGATTTTTTTTTAAATTATATATTTTAGTTACTTGTATGTTTTTTTACCTTTTATTTTAATGCATATAAATCATTATAGTGATGTTCGGTAATGCCATGATAAGTAAAAAAATTGTTGATTATTATTCTTTTCCTAAGGATGAGGTCAATGTTAGTAATTAGGATGTAATTTTATTAGATTTTTTATCCAATAATCTATTTGATAAATCATGTGGATGAATATTGTATTTAAATTGTAATGGGTAAATTTTTATTGATATGAAGGTATGATTAATATCAATATGATTAAAAATAAATCACTTTATTGTATGAAATAATTTAATTTTATTAGAATTAAATATAGCCTAATATGTGAGATGATTAACATTGTTGTGTGTTTGTTTATTATAATGTGATTTATTGTGTATAATTTGATAAAATTTATTATAGGTATTTACTTGTGTTTGTTTATAAATATGATCATAAACATGAGGTGACTTAATTTCATCATTTGAGTTTTATTTATGTGATTCAATGTCCACATTCATTTTACTTGACACTTTAACAGAACCTAGCTCTTATTGAAGTGATAAGCCCTAATAACAAAGAGAAATAAATGATTAACAAGGATAACAAAATAAATTATATTTTAATGGATAAATTATACCTCTATAAAAAAAATATTGGATGTATAAACTATTTGGTTGATAAATTAATTCGTGCATATAAGTATTAAATCATAAGATATAAAAATAATTTTTTTTTTTAGATTTGCATTGTCTCAAAGAGTGTAGCTTTTCACATATAAACCTAGGTCATTTTTAAAATATATTATATTAAAAATTCTTCATATATTTATAGATTATTATTTAATAATCCACTTGGGAGAGACTAAAATATTGGAAGGGAACATCCCTCTAGACTTAGTATTTAGTGGCACTATAATCTACTACCATTATAACCATTGATAGTTTATTGAAAAGACATAATATGAAAATGGGTGTATTATTCCATATAATGCGTAAAATGTAATTATTTTGAGGTTAGAGAGTTCAAGTGCATATAAAATGTTATACACAATATGATTACCATTTATAACATTTGAGTCAACCTAAACACCATAACCATTAATTTGTAATGATAAATGGAGAAATTTCTCTTGCAAAAAACAAATAACCTTAAATGAGTATATTAACTCTTAGGAATTCATGTTGAGGTTATTAATAGTATGATTTAAGTGTTGCATTATATTATTAATTTTATCCATGGGTACATTATTATGAATAGGCTAAGGCTGATGCACAGGATAATATTAACCATAGGTACACTATTACGAATAACAAAAGAAAGAGTTACATGATCTTATTATGGATGAGGATGTTCTTTATATTTTAATGTATTATTGATCTGTAAAGAACATTTTACATTAATAAAATAACTAGCATTATGATCATTATAATTAACATGCTCACACATTTTTATTTTAATTGATGAACTATAAATATCATCATGATATGTAATAGAATCATTAACAATAAGTTTATCATTATAACACATATTATGAATATGAGGGGAAAGTAAGGAATAATTAATATATGAATTAGTATAATAATTTTTGTCATCAATATAGTCATAATAATTATCACTATAGAAATCCTTTTAAAATCTAAAGGGAGAGAAGTAGGATTACTTGTAGGTTTACTATTTTTATTTATGAATATATTATGTGAGTTCAATCTACAAGTGTGAAGCTAATTCAATGTGTTAGAAACATGGATATAAAAATTAGGTGTATAATCATAAGATTCCTCCATGTCAAAATAAGATGTAAATCTAAGATATATAAGATAGTCATAATTGGGAGGAATTGTGTACTATAATAAGACTTATATAGTTGATATTAAATTAATGTTGAAGGAATATTTAAAATATGAAACTAAAAAAAGGAGAAATTAGAAATCTAAGGGAGACTCTAATGTGAAATTTAGATAAAAATGCAAAGGAGAAACTATAAATCTGAGTAAATGACTTTGAAGGGGATTCCAAGGTCAAATGTAGATAAAAATTGAAAGGGGAAATTAAAGAGGTGATGAAAGAGAACTTGAAAGGAGGTTCCAATGTGGAATATAAATAAAAATCCAAAGGTAAAACAAGAAATTAATGTAAATAGTAATTCAAAGGCATGGTAATAGACAATGTAAATTTACAGAGTAGAGAAGGAATCAAAGTGGAAAATAGTGTTATTACTAAGGATAAATTTAAAGATAAAGGTATGGATTCCATAAAAGAGGGATTTGGACATGTAACCAACGGATAATATAGAGAATCTTCCAAATGTTAATCAATAAGTGTGATGAAGGGATGAATTTTGAGGAGATTCAAAAGGGGAAATAATATATGTGACCATATAATAATCTATAAATTATTCTAATGGGGAGTAAATAGGATTATCTATGTGAGGCAAAGGGTAAGGAAAGTCAGATTCACTGGTATAACCATTACTAGGATCATTTTCCCAACTAGTTATCGATTTAGGATCATAAGAAAAATTCCGAACATGAGAATATAATAGTATATGTAGAGGATATATTCCAATGAAATAGATAATTTTACTAGCCATGATGTATGTGTTCAAAAAATGAAATGTTCTTCGTAAAAAAGTATTCTAATCTATAAAAGTTATCTAATGAATAATAATACAATAAAATATGAAATGAGAAATGTTAGGGACTATGAATACAGTAAAATTAATAAATAACTATATGAAAGTTGAATAATAAAGGTTTTGAATGATTATTAGGCTGTCATATATAGTTTTAGTTGTGATTAGTCTCAACCTAATGTTTTAGACCACTAAACACAATGGTAGAACACTTCATATATCCTACTAAATTTAGTTTTTTGGTTAAGTTTAGATTAAATTTCATGGGATATATGCTCCTCTCAAGTAAACAAAACATTATATAAATATTAAATGATTCTTACTTTTATAACCAAGAAAACCTAGGCATTTATAATTTATCATGATGTATGGGGAAACTAAACTCTTTGTTTAATATTTTATTATGCTTATTAATTATTTTGGTAAACCCATCGTGATAGTAATCATATGAATATAACATCTGATATCCATTAATGATAGTAACTAATTATTTTTAAAATTATTAGAACACAATTTCTAAAATAAACAAAATTAAATAAAAAATCAATTGAAAATAAAAGAGAAATGTTTTTAGTTTCAAAAATCAATAAAATTTCAAAATTGAGATGAAATAAAGAGAATATGTGTTAGTTGGATCAAAGGTAACAAGACAATCTCTTCATTACCAAATTTAATCCAAGCTAAAATATATAGAATCATTTTTTTGTAAATTTCATCAAATATTGAAGGCAATTTTATTTTAGTGTCAAGAATTTATAATTTTTTGAAAGAAAACTTATCCTAATCATCAATAAAAAAATGATAATAATGTTCTAAAAATAGTGGGTTCACCAAAATGTTTAACCCTTTTATTTTTTTAATAAACTAATAGAATTAAATTATTAAAACATAAATATTGATATTTATTGTTCTAATATGAAAATACATTAAATTAAAATAATTAATGAAATTAAAATTTTCTTAAAAATAGTAAATTTAGTTAGGGTTAAAGAGTTTCCCTAAAAAAAATTAATAATTATGACTATGTAAACTTTATATAAGCATCAACTATGTAAAAATGCCTTTTAGACAGGTTTATACTATAAATAGTGATTTATTATTTATTGGGATAACTTTGCATGAGATGAACAAAGGCACACTTTGGAATTTTATTCATACTATGAAAATGTATATATTTATTTTATTATTGACTTTTCAATTTGAATCTATGCGACTAATTCTGAACACTGACTATAGATCTCTATGTATGGTTATGCCACATGAAAGACATAAAAATATCAAATGCTAGTCTTAAACATGTATTAGATATCAATGAGATAATAAAATTGAATAAAAATGGGTTATTAAGGATAATAAAGTTGGCATTTTAAACCCATTTTAACTGAGCACTACCGACATATATCAAAGATGCCTTAGGATGTTGTAGTTATCCTTACTAAATTTGTATGTGAAATCATGAATGCATAGTTATATGTTTGTTTGCCTATAATCACCCTTGACACAATAATATTAATGTTGTATTAAACTTTTAAATTTTCATAAAAATCATTAATTATATAGTAATCAATCATATTATGGTTTTGTATAACCTTTTGTGATAATAGAAATCAGAGTTAGTAATCCATGTAACCTTAATTATTAGAGGTATTGAATTAAAATTAGAGATTATTTTTAGCTTAGGGAAGCCATCTAGAATATACAAAAGGTAATAAAATATATTATTCATAATTTATAAATTTGAAAATCTTCCCCAATTTATGATGGGACAAGTTTGCATTACCAAGACAGGGTTGCATTATGACCTTATCTATGATGTCGCCTTGTCTGAAAGACTCATAGAAAATAGATAAAGACATAGAATGGGATTGGGGAACCCCATTTTAGACTTGAAAAGGTAAAAAATTATATAAAATACATGAAACTAAAAAATAAGAGAGTGAAGCCTATTATGTAGAATGGGTCATGCCAATAAGTAATTTATTCATTAACAATAGTCTAAATAAGTAGGTTTACATTAAATACATGTTTTGGATTGTATTTAGTAAAAATTTGATGTATAAAGGTGAATTTTATCATTTTATAACTCATATAATTCTTTCTAAGTAATTAATATCCTTAGTAATTCAAGGATAGAAATCTTAACATGGGTATTTTTTAATTGATTAATGATGGCATGCCCTTTGGTTGGATTATAAGGTGTCATGGAAGATGGAGTATGTATAATAACATGTTAAATAAATCAATTCTATCATTCATGATGATTCACACTCCCTATTCTTTTATATATAATATGGACCATTGAATTCTACATAAGCCTACGGTGAATAATGGGATAAAGATGGTAGGGAGTGGTTTGGTAGATGACATTAATTTGAGTTTTGGGGAAAGTTGGAATGAAAGGATTAATGCATTACATATTTCATCTATCAGTAAAATTAATCATCTCAGATTGGATTTAAAATAATATTAATTAATGAAGGTTAAATATTGTTCATTATTAAATTTGACCTTAAAACAATCGTGCCATGATTTAAGCCATATAATTACATAGTTTTCATAAATTTTACATGTTAAATTAAAACCACATTTTATGATAGAAATCATAGATTAGGTTAAAAAATAGAATTTATGTAATCCATTATATATATCTATAATTATCAAATGAGGAAAAATTATTAATATGGTATTTTTTTTAATTATCATTACTTTGATATGTGAAAGCTATGGACCAACTCATAATTATGGTTTGAGTTCAAATAAATACCATTTCATGGTGTGATGATGGGTTCATTATATTTATGTGATAAATATCTAAAATTATTTGAGTCTAATGGACTTGTATGAAATGAAATAATATATATCTAATGATCCATATATAGTATAAGTATGATAATGTATAGTTTAGACAAATTTCCTATAGATGATTGCTAGAAAATTAGGTTTGTTACCACTATATAAACAATGTGGGTGGGAGAAAAGGGTGTAAATACATCATGTAATTGACAATACTGATGTATGTAAATATTGATATTACTAATTTTATAATTCTAAAATTTAGTGTCTAAAACTAGAATAAAAATTGGGAGAACCCATTATTTTTAATAAATTAAGTTTTGATTACATAGTATAACTACACTATCTATTATGAACAATGAACACCTTAAGAAATACATTCCAATAAGGTAAAACAAAATTAAACTAATATTTTTCATAAATATGATTATAGATATTTTATCTAATAATTAATATGGATATTTTATTTAATCATATAAAATCATATTGAAGAAATTATTTAATAATTAAAGCTTCTCCAATATGGATACCATGATTAAGTTTAATTATATAATTAATTTATGAGGAATTTTACATAAATAATTTTAAGTTATCTAAACATTGAGCCATATTTTATATTAGCAATATTTATAGAATGTTTATAATTTTTAACATTTAAATGAATGCTTAAGTTTAAATTGCATTATAAATTATTAAAAAAAAATTGATTTGGTTGTAATTCAATTAATTAAAAGTATAAAATAATTTTAATCATAAGTAATTACATTTTTAATATATTTTTCATTGGTGAAAGAGTCTATGAAGTGAACTCCCAAAATAGATTATTACTAAAACTACATGACTATGAAATTCAAAAGAAATGTGAATATATGGGATGCATATAATAGTTGAAGAGAAATGGAGGATGAACAAAATATATTAGATTTTTATTAAGAACAACTTAAATAAGTAGAGGATTGTGAAAGGCTAGTTATGAATTCTAATAGTACACAGTGTCTACGATTATGTAATGTGTGAAATAGAGGATACATTATGGAAATAAAATCAAGGGTTTTATATATTAATAACATGATTTTTTTTTGAAGTGTAATATTGGATTTGAGCTTATCATGTGTGATACTTAACCCTTTTTTCATGTTTAATAGTTTTTGTATATGACTTTTACTTTTTTTTTAGAAATAAAATACCACCTGGTTTTCCAAGGTTTCATATATGTTTATAATAAAAAATATTAAAAAATTATAAATAAAAATATGCTAATAATTTATATAATTAATAATATGTATTATATGGAAGTGGTCAGATGTGGACAACAAGTTATTCCCTCTCAGTAGTTAAAGCTGAAGTTGAATCCAATCAACCCAGTTCATTCAAAACCCTCCATATCCTTAGACAATGAATATTTATAATCAATCATTCTAAATAGAAAATATTATGGGGGCATAAAGTCACCCAATAACCTTTATCTAAACCTCCCATAATTAAATACATGGATCTCTAACTAGTGGAAACCTCTCATCAAAAGTAATATCTAACTTTATCATTATGGAAAAGGTTTTTTTATAGTTATTTTCCTTCTCGTTTCTAACAAAAATATGATTGTTGAAGAACAATAGAATTGGGGTAAGAATTAGCTACTTTTCAAACCCTAGTTTCTAGGGTTTGACACCATCATTAAGTATTTTTAAACCAAGCCCATGAGGTATGCCTTCCCCATCTCCCTATTTATTTTTGTTTTGGACCCTATTTTAATGCAATAGGCAACTAATTGGGTAAATTCCAACAATTTATTATTTCCACTTCTATGTTATCCCACAATACCTTTGCAAGAATTATAATAATCCTTAATACTTACGATGATATTCCAACCTCCCTTGACCTTATTTTAGAAGATACTTTGTGGACTAATCCCTTGTATTATGAATGTCTATCCTTTAGGTGCCATAGGTGTTTCAACACCAAGAACCTGATTTCAAAATGTAGCAACTCCATAAGAGAAAAATATTATACCAAATTGTTAGATTAATTCCTCCTTTGATATTATGACAATGTTTAGGACTAATTAGCATGAATTCTCAGACTCAAAAGAGGAAAATATAGAGACATCAAAACTCCTTACAACCAAACCCATGCCTTGTGTAAATAGAGGAAATAAAGAAGAAAAAGAGCTAGAATACACTAAGGTCTCAACCCCTATGTTATATTGAAAAAAAACATATAAAATTAGACATTTATTGAAGTGATACTAGATATAGAGGAAACCAATTCAAGGTTATAATATTTTGAGCACTCAAAAGATAAATATGATACCTCTAATACTATTAAAATCTCCTTAATCTTCTCCCTATAGCTTACTGAAGATAACAAGGAGTAGTCTAAAGTGCATAAAATTAAAAAATGTAAGATAAAAGGGAAAAAAAGGTGTGTGTGTGTGTGTGTGTGTGTGTGTGTGTGTGTGTGTGTGTGTGTGTGTGTGTGTGTGTGTGTGTGTGTGTATCTATATATGTATGGGAAATATGAAAGCATATAAAATATATATTAATTATATGTAAAATTGCAACAATCTAAGACATATTATGTTACCTATTATAGTTTGTTTTGATCTATACAAACCAAATACAAATATATGATTTCACATGCAAAAAAAGCATTCCAAGTTTAAAAAGATGTGGGTCAAAAAAATGTGCTACACTAAAAATATTTTACTATCATAAGTATTCAATCTAATATAAATATTACGTTTTGAAATTTATATCTCAATGCATATAAATATAAAGTGTTCATTTTATATTGTTCCTATGAAAAACATTTTAAATTTGGTCTTGATTTTTATGTCATTATTTTTAAAAATAAATTTAATATTTGCTTGAATGTCTTCATTTGTAAACATTTATAGCCCAAGATAATATATTTAGTCATTTAATATGTATTAGAAGAGTTTCTTTATGTTATAAATTTAATTTTCCATGTCTACATTGTTTTTTTGTGATATAGGGATTTAAGTTCATATCTTTTATTATTTCTCATTACATGAATAGTGATAAATTTTAAATTTTTTAAGCCACATGTTTTAGATGGTTTTTGTCTACATAAAGTGAAAGAAAACTACACAATAATAGACACAACTATGTTTATGAGTTCAAAAAAAATTGGGTCCACATAGTTTTTTATTTAAGTATAAACATTTAATGATGGATGCATTCTATGTAATATTAAATAACCTCACATAAATTGATATATGAATGCCTAAAAATATTTTTTTCATTTTTTAAGGAAGATTATTATTGGTTTCAATGCCTTTGCCTATAAAAACTTGTTGATCAAAAGAGTATATTTAGTTGGCTAATGAATACGATAAGTGTGTTTGTTTGTTCTAAATTTTATTTACTATGTCCAATTTGGTTTTGTATTGTGATATAGATATATATCTTTGGGTTATATGTAGGTTTTCATTATGAGTTTTTTTTAACTTCAAGAAAAAAAAAATTTAAAAATTACTATGATAGATTTTTTCATGTGCATTAATAAAAAATTAACTTTGTATTAGAGATGTAAATAATGATTTAAGTTCATTAAGATGTGATTCTATCTATATCTTCTCTCCTTGAATATATAATTTTTTTTCAATAGGGATATTCAATGAAATATTAAAATTCCTCTAATAAAGTTATATATAATATGATAAATTATATTATTGATCCCATTGTGTATTTACATTAATATAACATATGGTCAAAGCACAAGTCGTGGGAAACTAGCAATAATATGCCATTATATCCTATGCTTATGGGTTTGAATAAAATAAATGGACACAAACATGGATTTTATGAAAAATTGATGTCCCAATTTTAGATATTCTATATAACACATTAATACAACAGATTAAAAATATAAATTTCCCACTATAGGGATTATTTTAGTATAAATTTGGAAGAAAAAATAAATACAGTAACAGGACATAAACAATCTTCTTTGTCTTCAAATTTTGTATAAAAATACTCCTAAATAGATAAAGTAATGAAAATAGAATAATTTTGGGCTTCAACTCCAATTAGAGTCGAGCCTCTCAAATTGAATGTCTTTTTTTGTATATAGATGTGAATGAACTGACTCACCTCTATCCAAATGACTATATATTATTTATATTATTAATTAGCCATTCCATTAATTTTTGAGTTTATAATGACTCTATGAATGAAATAAATCTAAATGCACAACTATAGGTGTTATAATTTGGCTTTTTGTCAAGAAATATAATGCATTTGGTCTCTTTATTGACATTTGGTAAACCCTATCAAATATGTGTAGCATGTTATGGTAGATGAATACTCACTAGGATTTTGGTGAGTACCAAATAAAGTTGAAGTGGACAATGACCCATTTATTTCTGCTCACCCGATCAACACAAGTAATCAACATTACAAATCCTCACAACTTAGTCATGTTTGTAACTCCCAATAAAATTGTTAGTGTAAAAAACTTTGAGATAGTTTGGATATATTTTTTGAGTATTAAATGAGGTTATGTGGAGTGTTTTATCTATTTGAGGTCATTTTGGGATTTTTTTACCTGATGAATACTGCATAGAACAATCTCCTCTTCAAAAATACTAACTCTAATCCTATGCAAGCTCATAAATCTTTGATAAAATAACTTTTGATAATATTTTAATCTTCGAATATATTTGAAAAATGATAGGTTGAGAACCAACATGAATTAAAAATTATTAACAATAGAAAATATATATAATCTACCTCAAACTCAATAATATCTTAAAACCCATATAAATACCATAATTCATGTGCGATTTCTCTAATGATAGTATTCAATCCCAAACATAATCTAATATATATTACCACAGAAGCATGGACTTCCTTTTATTGGAAATAAAAACTTTCACATGGCCCTACCTGATGGAAATGAATTCCTCTTAAACTATTTAGTTGAATAATAAGGTCTTTTGCAACTACGTTAATACGATCAATAAAGTGTTGATTGATAACTGAGTAGTTAAGACTGTTCTACAGAGGATTTAGATAATTTTTACTAATAAAGGCATATCATAATGTAAATTTAACATTGAGGTGAATGGATCATAGTCATAATTAGACTTAGAAACCTAAAGGCAACTGAGAGCAAAGGCAACAACCTTCATTACTTGAATGGGTATAAAATCCTCACTAACAGTTAATGGTAAGAACCAAGGCAACAAAAATTTTCAAGATGAATTTTGATGTACAAGTGTGATGTCACCAAATAAACCATGCCAAGTATACAAAAAACTTTGTATAAAAAACATTAAGACTTCATTAATTTTAAAAATAAAGTTTACAATTGAGGAGTAAAAGTTATATTTTTTTATTTATATTATATTATTTTGTTAACATTATCTTTCTCTAAATTAATTTAAAAAAAATATGAAGATGTTGATAATATATAATGTTCCTATAACTATTTTCAAAATAAACTAATATATTAATATCATTACAACTATGATCTAATGTATTTATAATATATAAAAAGAATTACAACCATCTGTTAAATTTCAAGGTGTAACGATGGAAGAGATGACATAATTACATGCATGGTTCCAACTTGTTACAATATCCTTATGATTAAAACATGTTATGATTTGGTAACCCAATATCCTACAATACCTATAATGGTATTATGTATAAAACATTAAAATAAGTATCATGTCTAAAACTAGAATGCTATATAAATTAAGTATCTCTATGAACAATAAGTGTCTTGTAATGTCAATGAACATTTTATATATGATCTATATAACAATGTATGATCATCAAAATTTCTTCCATAGGACTTATAAATGACTAGGGTGATTTATGTAACTCAATGAATTCTAGAACTTGCCTATTAAACACTGGAACATGCCTACTAACCTCTAGCATTCACCTGTTAAACTCTATATCTTTCCTAATAAATTGTGAAGATTGATTGTTAAACTTAGGAACTTGAATATTATACTATATAACTCACCTATTTCATTAAACATATTGCCTAGCAAATTCTTTATTTTGACTATTAAGCTTTGAATCTTGATTTTTAGACTTTGAAACCTCACTAGATTGATTTCGATGTGCACTAAAATTGAATTTAAGGGTCTGTGTACTCACCAAGAAATTATAACATTCTATCATGGTGATTTTATACAACCTATACATTTGAAATTGAAGGTTAAGCATGTAAATAATTAGAACATAGTGGTAGAAAAAAGTAACATTGACTCACACATGCTAACCAATATATAACTGCCCATTCTCTAATTTATACTATAAATAAGTCATTAATTCATATAATATTTAGTTTAACAATATATATTATAAAGGTAAAACATGGTTATTACATATTTATAATGATCCATATAATAGACTCACCCTTTTCCCTACACTTTTCTTATTGATATTCCTCTTGAAAGATACTATCTTCAATACTCATGATGAAGCACCTCACATTCCAATCTTAGGTTGAGATCATAATTATCATAGTGAGTGATATAATTTTCCTTATTTGGATGAATAAATGCAATATATATAAAAAAATTTCCCTCCATATATCAAACTACTCACTAAACTGAGGTGATGTATTGTGCCATAAGGACATGGGACTAGGAATGAGAAGTGGCCTATATCTCATGAAAATCAATTATTTTTATCTCATATGCATGATTTTTGAAATAATTATAAAAATGGACCTATCACTTACAAAACTCCACCAAATATTTATTATGGAAATTAATTCCCTTCTTTTCAAAAGAAATTTTAGTGTGTCCCAACATTTGTCACATTTTACAGTGATTCATTAAAATGGTGCTATACATAACTTTTAAAATCCAAGATTATCTTTACCATGGATTCATTATAATGTTCATACCTAGTATGTTAAGGCTTATATGTCTTATAATATCTAAATTATCAAATGATTTTTACCCCACCAGGGTATTGGGATTTCATTAAGGCCTACTATCCTTATTTTCTAAAAATAATCATTACTAATTTCAACCAATGTAATTTGATTCCTCTAGATGGATATGGAGGATTTATGTTGGTATTATCTTAAAAAATAATTGATAATTAATCCATACATATTTCCTATTAGGTAGTGGAATATAAATAATTTTCATAAGAGGTTCTGGTGTTTTGAGGAACTGGTCACATAAACCTTCATATACTCCTTCTCATCCTTCACTTTATGAGTTAGGCCATAATAAATTCTTAGTAACTACCACCTATGGATATTTTATTTTAGGATTATTCTATACATTACATATGTCCTTGTACATTTTACAATGTCTCTCCTAGTTAATGCTCCATTTGAAGGGTAAACTCTAATTTTTCCTATTGCTTCTTTAGCTCTTCAAAATATTTATTTAACTCCCTTTTTTTTTTTTTGAGTCTTTTAAATTCTTGGAAATTTTCATTAAAATTAGTCATAATTTCATGATAAGACAAATTTGTTTAAACCCATTGGTCTGCTTGAATATTTTGCTCAACTACCTCTTTTTTCAATAATATTATGTCATTGTCTTTTTCTTAAAATTTATTATTTACTTATTCTAATTAATTTTTAGAGATTAAATTTTATTCTCCTTACCTTTAAACTTGATTTTGAGGAAACAAATTTCTTCTTCTTGATCCCTTATAGTGGCTTTGGCATTTGAGAGGAGTATGACATATTATGCTTCTACATCCTCATCAAAAATAATGGATTGAACTTCTTATTTTTTCATTAGAGTATTTCCATTTATCATGTGGTGATTGTGATGAAAATGGTGGAGTATATGAATATTAAGGATATTTTTGTGTAGCTTACTCAAACATCTTTTCCATAGAGGTTATTTCTTCAATCCCTACTAAATGTTCTTCTCTAACTTCTTCATATATGTATTCTTCTTTAATTTCTTCATATGTAAGTCCCATCTCAACAATTAGAATCATAATATGAGGTTCCCAATTGAGATTCTCTATGGTCATAGTAGCATCCCTTTCTTGGTTTTCATCTTCCTGTAATATCAATATTATTTTTCTTCATGGGTATTTGTAAGTGTAGGTTCCTTTTACAGAATTATTCGTCTTGGTGTCTCCTTATAATCTCAGGTGAATCTATTTCTAGAGTTGGTCTTTATTCATTAGATATGTGTATAGGTTCCTATGCAATGGCTATATCTAAATTAACTTTGGACCTTTTTTTTTAAACTTCTTTTCACAATTTCATTTTCTTCACTATATTTAGATATGGTTCCTTAATGGAATTCCCATATTTATTATTAGACCTTTGTGTCTGCACTACATAAATAGATATTCTCCTTGTCTTAGTATTATTTTTCAACTTATTTTCTAAGAATGCTTCTGAAGTATTTTCTACATTTTAATCTTTTATGGAATAATGTTTACAAATGACATGAAAAAACCCATGGTATTTTATGGAAGCTATTCCTCTTTTATGTTTCAATGTATTAAATTATATGGATTATAGCAAAAGTAAAGGTAAATTTACCTTGTATTGAGTTTTATGAATATATTTTATTAAATGAGTGATAATTATTATGGTATCACAATCAAGAAACCCATATTAACTGTCATAAGTTAGGTATTTGATGACCTAAAAGGCAGTTGCTCTCTAAGGCTCAGCTAAGATTTTTCTCTTCATACATTTGGAAACTCCTTTAGGGGTGATAATAAAATTTTTAAATGGTTTCCCTTACTCGTGGAATGTTTGAATGACGTAATTAAAGGTATACCTCCATGTAATCCTAACCCCTTCATCTGGGATACCTAAGATCTCTCTGATCACCAAACTAGTTACTATAATTATAACACCTTTTACTTTAGTACATTCATCATCCAAGATGGTGATAAACACCTTCATCAACCACTCTTCATACCCTCTAAATATTTTTAGGAATTAAATACACTTTTCCTCCTAAAACATAGAATATACTACATCATCTAGTCATAAAAAAATTTATAGATTGATGCTCATATGTTTTATTTTGACGATTTTCTAGAAGTTTTAGAGATTTTTAGGATGCAAGATTTATGAAAGATGAAAATTATATCAGCATATAAGTTATTCTACATTTGAGTGTATTGAAAATAACATTTTATGTTTGATTTTTAACTCTGTCATTGTTTTCCTTAACTTTTCCACATGCTCGAAGCTTTACTTAATTATAAGACATGAATATTAGAAATAAAACAACTAATAATAATGTGTAGGGTAACATGGACAAGATTAAAAGTGTTTATCTCCATCCTTTAAATGCACTAGGTGATGTCAATAACCCCTTCAATTGATTTCTCAAGGGTTTTGGACTGACAACTTCAATCATTTTTCCTTCCAATTGATTTCACTTCTTATAATTATCAATTATTTCATAAAGATTACATGATGCATAATTTTAAAAAGATCATATATTTATGGAATATCATATCTTGATTGTAAAAATACACTTTCCATTTTTTAAATTACCCCTTTCATCATACACCTTCTTTTTAGGACACCTTTCATTTGTATACAAAATCTTTCTCCAAGGATGGATAAATATGACATTTACCAACTTAAATATAACCTTATACATATAATAATAAAGTAGAAAATATCTTAATTTGTTGTGTTGTTATCTCTGATCCATAAGATTTTACTTATCCTAAAATTATTATAACATATGAATTAATTTAGGATCACATTCAATGTATTATAATCAACAATTTTATTTATTTGTACCTTGAAAAGACACCATCACTAGTTTTCATCTTCCCATTTGTCATTTTAATTTTTTTAACTTTTCAAAATTTTGAGAGAAATATTTAATTTTATGATTTTAAATACTTCTACTTTATCGATAAGATGATTTCCATTTCTATTTTTCAATCCTATTACTCAATTAGGAATCAATCCTCTTTCTTTGACTATGATGGAAGAACAAGGTTCTACCTCATAACCAAAATCATCTTTACACTATTTTTTTTTGAAAATTTACTCCTTGCTTAGATGTTTTTGATAGAGTATTATTCTATCCCTATTGACTAAGAGTTTCATATTGTTCCATCTATAGGAAAATGCTGAACTGACCCAATGTTAAGTATCTTTTGAATCTATGAGGATCCCAACCATCTAGTCTTAATATTTCCTTTCAAGTGTTAAAACCTAGAATCAGATAACAAATCCTTAGATCCTTATTTGAATATTCTTTCCATGATATGGTTTTTATGCCAGTGATTTTATTGATGTTATATAAGTTATATCTACTACAGTGTTTCTATTCTCATCTCATCCAATTCATTGAGATGAATAATTCTCACTCTCTATGGCCACTTATACTACTCTTATTTAAGTTTGTAATAAAAATTCTATGGGGATTTGATATGTCTTTAGATATGTAAGTTCATAAGGTCATAATCATGTGGTATGTTTCCATTTTTTATTGTAAGTCCATGTTTATTTAGGTAGTTTACTTTTCCTATTCTTTTTATTGATGACAACTATCTTAGTCAAGGTGTTCTCTAACTCTATATTGTTAACCTCAACATGTCTATTGGCATGTCGATGATATGGAGATGACTTCCAATTTTTTATTTGGTAGTGATATCATAAGTATTTAATCATATTAACCATGAATTGGGGGACTTTTTAAAATACTATGGCTCATATATCTCTAAAACATTTCATATTTTTGTAATATAGAAAATCAGTGACTATATCTTCTCTTAAAAATGGGAGAGTAAGCTTCTACCCATTTGGTTACATTATCTATTCAAATAAGTAAATATTCATTCCATTAAGATGGTGTATCAATAGAGCCAACAAAATCTAGGACCCATCTCTCAGAATTTCCTATAACCCCTTGGGTATGGAGAGGCATTTCATTGGATAATGTGATTTTTCCAATACTTTGTCAATGATCACATTGTCATATATATATATATATATATATCACTTCATATTCTTGTGAATTGAAGGCCAATTGTACCTAGCCCTATGTATATTACATATAGTTATATTGGCTAAGTAATGACATCATTAAGGTTTATATGGGAATGTATTATGATGTCATAAGTCTGATATTATCTCATGCATATGTGGAATGCATTTCATGACCACACTTGAAAAAAACACTGTTAAGAAATTTGAAATGAGAAATATATAACCAATAATTTATTTTCCTTATGGGTAAATTTATAAGTAAACTTCCTTGTGGTTATATAGTTTTGCATGTTAGCAAACCATGGTGAATGTACCAAAAATGTGAATAATTATTCATCTCCAAAAGTATATTTCACTGGTTCTTCTTACCCTAAAACATACAACCTTGAAAAGAAGTTAAAAACCACATTAATTTTTCTAGGTTAATAAATAATGGTAATGCCAAATCCTTATTAAATATTATCCATATATTGATCCTAACTCCTACCACTAGTTTATTCATAAAGTATCATATCGCTAAGCAATCTATCTAAACAAATATATTGTATCCAATGATGTACTACATAAAATTATTCATTGCATATATAACATAAAATAATTCTTTTTTAGTGGTGATATATATATTATTTCAATGTGGTTGAGAATCATACTAATATAATAGATATCATACATTTTTTCCTCTTTCCCATTTTTGTCCTATGACTACAACCATTGCTTTATTATATAAATTAGTATGAATGTGGAATAGATAATCCTAGCTAAGCCCTCTCAAGATAGGATTGAAAATCAAATTTTCCTTTATTGATTCAAAGGCTTGTTAACATTTTTCAATCCATAAGAACTCACCATTTTTTATAGGTAGGTAAAAATAGGTGGAACTAATTTGAAAAAGTCTTCTATAAATATTCTATAATACCCAACATGTCCTAACAAACTTTCAATATTAGACTAACTTTTATAAACAGGCACATTAAAAATAACTTCAATATTTTTAAGGTCCACTTGTATTCCCTGACATGAGATGCAATGTACTAAAATTATTATTTGGTCAACCATTATTAAAAATCTTAATGAATCAAATACAATTGATGTTTCTCACATATTGTTAAAAATTTGTCTAGGTTGATGAGACATTCATCAAAATACCCACAATGAATAGTAAAGTCATCTATATACATATGCACAATCATTTATTAGATTAACAAAGATGGATAAGACTACCCTTTGATAGGTGGTAGGTACATTACATAGGCCAAGTGCTAACACTCTATATAAAAAAAAATCACAAACGCATGTAATTATTTTTATCGCCTTGATCTTATGGGATTACCCTTATCCAATTTAGACATCTAAACTCATCTATAAAGGATAAATACTTATTACTAGCTAGATTATATAATACGTGGTTTATCAAATGTAGGGGAAAGTAATTACTCATGGTGGATTTATTAATTTATTCATATTCTATAAGTATTATCTACTTGTCATTGTTATTGGGTATTATTACAAGTGGTGAGATACACTGACTATCTAATATGGTGTAAATCAATCCCACTTGTAATATCTTTCTTTATATATTATTTAACTATGTATCTTTAAAATAGGTTTATTCTAGATTGAGGTTTTCTAACTACTAAAATGTTCTCATTATATATGTAATGAGTACACATACTTGGGT
The DNA here is from genome assembly GCA_037957365.1 of Torreya grandis. NCBI lineage: Eukaryota > Viridiplantae > Streptophyta > Pinopsida > Cupressales > Taxaceae > Torreya > Torreya grandis. Next base: position 1,222,277 of record JARHVA010002710.1, on the reverse strand, counting down.
GGATTCAATTTATGTCACTATAATTCCATGCAAACACTTTTTTTATGGTTCTTCAATATTTCAAAAACCTTAGTTTCCTACTCATCATCCAACCAACTATTTATGTATAAGATTATTCTAATTTAAATAGTTATTTGGTTATTTTATATGTAGATGGAGTTCACCTACCTAAATTATTTCATCATAGTGTTTAGAGAGAAGGGATGTGGTTACATAATATAGAAACTGGTGATATATTTATAGAAATTCTACCCTTATGAAATTATGTATACCTAGTGATATTCTAATAAATGGTTGTATTAGCATATGTGTCACTAGGATTAGATGAGATTGTTAGTTGTCATAAATAGGAGGTAATTTCATACTCGAGAACTAGTTTATCAGACATTAAAGCTTCATTAATAGACTATGGGGTTAGATTGATAACCTCTAGAGTTAGACTATTAGATTCTGAAACTAGTATAATAAACTCTAAAAATAAACTGACAAACTCCAACATTAGATCAACATATTCTAGATCTAGTTTTTTACCCATTAAATCTATATTATAAGACCTCAAAGCTAGATTAGGCACTTCAAAATTACTCACTAGTTATTATTAAAACTTATTGACATGATTATTAGTTGCTACCATGGCTGACGAGGAGAGACTATTATTAATTCCATCAAGCTTATCAACCCATAAGTGATTTAAATGATATGCAAAAGGTTTTATAGGTGGATAAAAATAAATCCATTTTATCTTTATTCCATTTTTAAATGGTCATGTCTCCTAACTTATAGTCCATTAATGCCTTAATTATAGCTAACCAAGGTATCCCTAAGATTAATGGGTATCTAAAATTTTCACTCTTAGGATGGAGTGTCATAAAATATATGAGATATTAAAAATATTCAACTATCATGGAGATAGTTTTTATGGTTACTTATGGTTTGGTAATAGGTTATAATTATATTTTTAAGACTATAAAAGTATATTTCAAGTAGATAAGAGTTTCGAATTTATTCTTTGGGTTTACTACTAGTTGAGTAAGTAATTATGGCTAAGTCACTCAATTTTCTTATGGAATTTAAGTGTTAGGGGGAGGAATTAATATTTTTTGTTGTGTTAACATCCTCTATTTATTAATGTTTTAATGCGGTACTCATTATTGGTTTACCCATGATTTGGGGTTAGCCTAGGGTATCCAAGGGTGCTGGTCAAACTAGGGTATCCATGTTTATGATTTTCTTAGTATATTCTCCATGGTGTAGGTCACCATGCCTATATATATTCTTACCCAATACATGGTATCATCTATTTGTTATAAGGATTCCTAGGACAAAAATTGTTCTGATTTTGATAATGAGGAAACTTGTTTCCCTATCTTTTTATGAAGTTGATCTTTTATATTGGTTGGGTTTCTTTTTTATAATTTTTTAGGGATACGTAGGAGGGAAAAATCATTTGTATATTGATATTTTTAACCACATATCCTACACATAATATTTTTTTCTAAATGACAATCTTTAAGAGTGTATTTCTACCTATATTTAGGGTAGTACATGGATAGTGGCCTAGTGGTAGCATTGGATTTGTCTTACAGGTGATCTACCATATTGTTAAATTTTATTAAAATATCTAAATTAAGGTTTTACAATTATTTAATGAGTTTTCCTACACCATTACCACTATTCCCTATTTTTATATTTCTAACACTGCATCTTGTTATTCAACAATTCCTAAGTATTTTAGCTATGTAATTGAGACCAAGTATTTTTATGCTCCTTTTCCCATTAGGTTCAAATATTCGTTGGAATCATCATATAATCCATTTAAGAAAAAAAACCCTTCAATATTCTTCTAAATGATATACACATCTTCTATGTGTGAAATCAAAGCAGTCAAGGTTATCCTCCAAATTCACATTTGGCTTTTATTTTATGTGGAAGAATTCCTCTTTTATATCCCTCACCCTACATTAATCCTAATAATTATCCAATAATCCATTTTCAATATCATCTCATCAATGAGTGGAATTTGGTTACAAACCCATAAATAATATTACATTTGAATCCTTAAGTGTAGAAAGGATCATTATCAGTTTGTGATTGTTAGTTTTGTAGTCATAAACCTTGTAAGTGTGGATTGAGATAATTTTTTTATTTATGCATTATCCTCCTCATCTAAGACAATGTGATAGGTAAAGGTCATTATGGGTGGATTAGCCCTAATTTTTGCATTTCCACCAAGATTTTGTACATGTATTATGTTCTCTCAAATTCATTCCCAATCAATATTATATATGGTTTTCCTATAATCATGAGTTTTTATAAGTGTCTAGGAGGCTACATGACAAGGACTTACTAATGTGGTTTAAAATTTTCTTTAGCCTCAATCCTCACTAGAATGATGCACCTAATTCTAGACACTAATCATAAGGTTCAAGTAGGGATAAATCTATACCAATAGTTCTATAATTCCTTTTGATATCTTCTTACAAATTTTCCACTTCCTATAAGTGTGTTGTTATTTGAAAACATGTGGTATTTTTCTAAGTGTTTTTTGGAATGAATCTACCTTGAGAGTATTTATTTCTACACATATATCTCTGAGGAATTTAATGAAGATGTTTTTTCTATTATCTTGTCATCTACGTCTTACTAACAACTAAAAATTTCTCTCTGATGGTACTAAAAATAACTTTTGCAATCAACCCATTTGGTTGATGTCATTATTACCATGGATAGTTTCCAATGGTTGTGTATTATAAGCTATGTAATTTGTTGATAACAACTATGATTTGGGGTATTTTATGTATCAAAGAAGTCTAAGGTCTTTAATATAATCAACCCAAATTTATAAATATCTAATTACTTTTAAATAAACACAATTTGCAAAATTATAATGTTGAAAAGTAAACACTCTTCCTTATAAAGAAACATACTTTATTTTCAAGTAAATAGATTTAATAGACTAGCACACTGTACTTATAAATGTTTACACTCTTTAAACTATTTTTTGAATTAAATTTATTTTAAATGAAATTATTTTTAGAATAGGGAAATGATGGAAAAAAGATGTAAACAATAGCTTTAAGTGAACATAGATAAATAACAAGACCTACATGTTAAACAAAATAGATTTATAATATAAACACTCTTATAATATATAAATTATAACTAATATAAACATAAATAATATCATACTTACTCTTTTGGTAATATTCAAAGATTCATTATTTTTGAGTGGTCCCTTGCTCTTTCTTGAAAAAGGATATATATCACACTTACTCTTTTAGTAATATTCAAAGATTCATTATTTCTGGTCAGAAAGATCATGCTCTAGGAACAAATAGTATCTTCTCTAATTTTTATTCTTTTATTCTACTAACATTGTTTTTCTCTAACTTACTACTCAAATAGTAGTAAGTTGTTGTTCTCAAGCAATGTGCTTAAAACTATTGTCCAAAAAAACTAGTAAACTAGAAATATTATAATTACAATCTAACTTATTTTCAAAATATAAAAAGGGATCAAATAATATCCCACATTTTAGTTTGAAATGGTGGAAGATGTTTAATAATTTCATGCATGGTTATAATAGGTTATAATATCCTTGTGATTATGAAATTTTCAAATCTAGTAACCCAAAATCACATAATACTTATAATGGTGCTCTTTAAAAAACATTACTATAAGTATCATGTCTAAAAATAGATTGTTATGTAAGGTAAGTATTTTTATGAAAAATAACTATCTTGAAAAGGTCATGACCATTCTATGTCAAATGTATACAAAATTGTATGATAACAAGAATTCCTTGCATAAGATTTAAATATGACTAGGGTGTTTTTTATAGCAAACCCACTAAAATTTGTAACTTGGTTGTTGAACTCCAAAACTCACCTGCTCAAATTTTGTAATCACCAATTTCATTTTAAATATTTATTAATAAAATATATAACTTAATTTTTATACTTTGTAAATAAAATATTGAACTATAGATCTTGCCTAGTAGACTCAATAAATTTATTCTTATAATCTAGAGCTTGACTATTAGACTATAAAACCTCATTAAATGGTTTGGTTGTATGTCACACTTGCCTTCAAATGACTGCATACTTTTCAAAATATAATATCATTCAATCATAGTGTGTTTATAAAATAGGTTCATGTAAACTCATGTATAACCATGTAAATTTTTCAAACATAGTGGTATAAATAAATAAATAACATTGACTCGCACATGTGCTAGTAAGGATATAATTACCCATTCTCTACTTTAGACAAGAAATAGGTCATAAATTTATAACAAATCCATTTCAATAATTTCAATTAATTAGGGAGAACATGGTTATTTATTATATATAATGAATGCTATAATAGACTCATAACGTGACAAATTAGATTTGTATTGCATGTATACTTTTCTAACAAAAAATAGTTGAAAATATATTACATAATATTTTATTAAGGCATGGTAACAAACGAAGATATTTGATTGATAGTAGATAATGAATATTTTATCTATATAATCATCTTATCAAAGATAATAAAACATCAAATATAATAATAGATTTTGTTGATAACAACATTATTTTGATACATATTAATAATATTTCATGGTTATAATTAGATATGCAAATAATAATAATAATAATAATAATAATAATAATAATAATAATAATAATATTAATAATAATAATAATAATAACTTATCAAATCATGGTTATAAGGTGCATCGTGGAACTTATATTTTCTAAAATAACATTTTGATATATATCTCACTTTTGAA
>JARHVA010002710.1:1202500-1210000 GCA_037957365.1 Torreya grandis | reverse complement strand
AGAATGACAACAAATGAATTTTCAAAATTTTACCACATAAATTTGCACATCACTCCAATATGATAGAGTGGCCCCCATATCTAACAAAGATATGACATGGTATATAACCAAAATCCCTAAAGTTAAAGTATATAAACTAGAGGAAACAAAGATAAAATAAATGATATCTTATAAAATTCAAAAATATTATTATTTATTGTAATAGTAGAAGTAGATACATAAAAATATTTCATTAAGAGATAATGTATTATAATCTAAAAATTAAATATAAAAAATGAGTAGCAGTTGCCACCTTGAAATGAACAAGATTTGGTGAGGACAAAATAATGAATAATTAAAAAAATTGATAAAAGTGATGGTGACTATCACAATATGTAAATATAATAATAAAATAATATAATAGAATAAACTATTATTTGAAAAAACTAAATAAATTTAAAAATGTCATGGTTTGAGGAGAATTAGGTATTAGAGTTGAAGCATATTCCAAAAATGAAACTGAAAGTGTTAAAGGTTCTTAGATAAATTGGCAAAAAAACATAAATATTCAAATACACAAAAGAAGGTGAAAATAATTTTAAAAGCTAAGGAATGGAAATAAAAATAAAAAGGAGAAAAGGAGAAAAGAATACAACAATAGGGAGTGGAATTAAAAATAGAAATAAAAAACATATTAAGAATGAAAAGAAAATTAAAAAAAGAAAACTATAATAGTAAAAATGAAATTAAAGGGTCTAAAAATCAAGGATGGATTGTTATATTTCATTATAAGTATAAATGTTATACCTAAAGTCACTTGGCAAACATTTTAAATAGATAACTATAGATAATAATAGTTAGCATAGTTTAATTAAGTATTACATTGTCATGTTAATTAGCTTTAAGATGGTTGTGTAGAGGTTAAGAACTTATAGACTTTATAACTACTTTTATAATTTATATATTCTCCTCATGTGTCATTGAATAAAAATTGAAACATCATTACTATTCATTTGGACTAGAGCATACTCAAGTTTATCTTTGCCTTGAAGTGAGCTAGTGTTATTAAGTTTCATTCATGTGGAGCCATGCCTAGACCTTGATGAAGTTGAAGCAACACACCATAATCATGGTGAATAGATAAGAACATCATTTAATGATTATAATGATAGGAAATGAAAAATAAGACTTTTAGTTTCTTTTACTCCATCAATTTTAATAGATGGAAATCGATAGTTCCTATGCATTACATAACGAGTAGATTTCACAATCTAACTAGTAATGAGAATGTAACTCAATGCAAAGGTCGAAGGGATTAAGGATGTCATGTGGAGGAATGACAACATGTTAGGCTTAGTTTGTATTATTTTCATTCTTAGAAAGGATTGAGGGTAAAGCCACATGTGTCATTGGTCTTCAAATCTTGGTGCCAAGTATCAAACATAGACTATGTAAGCTGATTCAAATGCATGAAATTTGTGATGAGTTCCACTAACTTCACTATATTTTATTTTACTCTAAAATATATTTTTGATAATATTGGTAATATTCAATTATATGAATTATATCTCTAAGGACTACTTGAATATTTTTTCTGATGTAAAGTTCTTAGCACATAAAATTTGCATATTTTTTTATGAAAGCTATGATGTAGATGATGAATGTAGAGACAAAAAAACACATCAATCTATTCATATAACTACATAATCATATCAATCTAATTTGTGTGCCACTTTTCATATTTTAAAAAGGTACACTTTTTTATACATATAATAATTTTGTAGCAATAAAATACTATTTTGTTAGTTTTGTAAAATCTTGTACAAACAAGTATAGATAATGTCTACACCAAAATTACTCTTGTAAAATTCCCAACCTATGAAAGGCCCAAATTTTAATTTATATAATATGAATTTGTACACAATTTATTAGTTAAAATATTTGTGGAATCATCACTGGTACAATGACCAATTCAGCTGATGATCAAATGAAATATGATATGCCCAATGTCAAAGCCCTAATGTTTATCACACTCAATGTCATCAATGAGGTTCAATCTCATATTTTAGATGTGTCAACATTGAAGGAGGCTTGGGACATTTTATCCACTATTTACAATGCAAAGAGTAAAATTAAGATCCTTTACCTCTACTCTAAGATTCATATTCTTAGTATGAAAAATGGAAAGAAATTTTAGGATTTATTTCACTGGGTCATAGAAATTCAAACAAAACTAGTTGCACTTGGAGAGATATAAAGGATAAGTTGTTTTTTTTAATCATACTTAGAGTTCTCCCCTCTCAATTTTTCACATTCCTCATGAAACTGAACACTACAAAGAAATCAATGTCTTATAAAGAACTATTGAATTTTCTTCAATAATAAAAAGTCATCTAGTATGTGTAAGATGAGTTTGAGGATAAAACACTAACTTCCAAGAAACATGGTTTAATTTTTCCTAAAGTACCACCAAAGAATTCATAACAACAACAACATGAATGTGACAAGCCAAATCGATGGTGTCATATTTATTGGACCAATACATAAGACACTAATCATTGCTAGTATGAATCCTTGATTCAAGTTACATCTAGTTGAGAGGAAACATCCATTAGATATTATTCACATAAATAAAAAATATGTCCTCAGTGATGGAAGTAGTGAGGACATGTAGCGCCACAACAAAAACTAGAATAGGATGACACATCTGAAGAAGAGGCACCAGTAAAAGTAGATTTTGGTGCATATAAGAATGTAGTTATTGTATTACAAACCTCATCACCAATGAGTGACATTTGTTTTATTATCTCTAGTGCTATCAATAATATGAAAACATGCAAAGATCTCTCTAATTCATTAACAAATCAACCTAATGAAGATTAGGTTCAGATTGTAGATGATAAGGGGTATGTTATATAAGGAATTATAACTATCACCCTTCCTCTCAGAATGAGAACTTGTACTCTGAAAAAGGTACTATACATACATGGCTTGACAAAAAAATTATTATCTATAAGTCATCTCCTAAATCATATGATTAAGGTGGAGTTTATGATCTATAATGAAACCAAGTCCTATCTCCTCTCATGGTACGGTATGGTATTTTCTAGAGCATTTTCTATAAATCATTTATTTTTACTAGATGAAGTTTTATCTGATGCACTTTCTCTCTCTACCTCTATGATATAATATACTATGATTTATTATTATCAATATGATCACCTTTATGTTGGTTCCTTATATCAGCTCAACTCAAAGTTTATAGTATATTGAATTTATTAGTTATCCCATTATTTATATGTATTCCTTAGATGTCTTGTAGGAAAACAACATAGGGTTTTATTTAAGATTAGTTCCTCACATGATGTGGTACATATCGATCTATGCAAATCCCTATCTTCTTCTTTCATAGTATTCAAGTATTTCTAATTGTTTGTTGATGATTTACATTGAAAGACATGGATGGTTTTTATCAAGAAGAAGAGCGATGACTTTACTCATTTTAAGGTATTATACCATCTTGTAGTCACCAAGTCGAGGAGGCCTCTTCACATCCTTCACTTAGATTGAAATGGGAATTCTCATTGAAGTAATTCTTGGCATTCTTGAAGAAATATGGCATCAAACAACACCTCAATACTCCCTATATGACCCAACATAATAGAGTTATAGAGTGACTCAATATATGCCCAAATAGAAGGTAATTATAGAGAGACACAATTAAGATTTTGCTTGGAAGAGATAAAACTGTTACTTTTAGTTGGTGTTATTGTCATCATCAAAAAGGTTCAAAGGTAATGTCACATGTGTCATTGGTCTTCAATCCTTGGTGCCAAGTATCAAACACAAACTATGTAAGTTCATTTGAATGCACTAAATTTGTGTTGAGTTCCAATAACTTCTCTAGATTTTATTTTTCTCTACAACTTACCTTCTAGAACATTGGTAATATTCAATTAGATTAATTAGATCATTAAGGCCTACTAGAATATTATTTATCCAATGTAAAGTTATTGGCATATGAAATTTACATAAAGCTCAATGAAAACTATGACTCAGATGATGAATGTGAAGAGAAACACCTGCACAAATGTCTAAATCTAACAACATAAACATAACAATCCCATTGGAAATCCATTTTTCATCCTTGAAAAAGGTACACTTATTTGTACATACAATAGTTTTGAAGCAATAAAATACTATTTCTTTCTCTTTATAAAATATTATATAAATAACTAAATATAATGTCTACACCAAATGTACTCTTATGTAATCCCCAATCTGTCAAAGGGCCAAATTTTTCTATATCGAAGATGAAGATGTGCATGATTTGTTTAATTTGAATAATTATGGGGCATTGTCACTACTATAATGGTCCATCCAGATAATGAGAAAATTAAATATGACATATCCAATGCCAAAGCACTAATGTTTATGACACACAATGTCCTCAAATAGGTTTAACCTCATATTCAGGATGTGTCAACATCGATGTAGGATTGGGAAATTATTCTAATATTTGCGAGGTGAAGAATAAAATGAATATCCTCCACCTCTAGTCTAAGATTCATACTCTCAATATCAAAATTGGAAAAAAAGATTAGGAGTTCCATTACTAGGTGGTAAAACTTTGAGTATAACTAGTTGCACTTGGATAAATGATCAAGGACAAGCTATTATTTTTTATCACATTGAGATATCTCCCCTCTTAATTTTACACATTCTTCATGAAATTAAACACTACAAAGTAAACAATGTATTTCAAATAACTAGTGCATTTGATTCGAAAATAAGAAGTCGTCTAGCCTAGGCAAGATGAGTTCAAAGATAAAACAGTGGATTCTAAGCAACACGATTAAATGTTTCCAAAAATATGACCAAATCAATCATAACATTAACATAGATTAGATAATGAAAAATGATAGTGTCATGCTTTTTGATCCAATATGCATGACACTAATCACTACCGGTATAATGCCTTGACACAAGGTACATCTAGTTAAGAGGAAACATCCATTGGAGATGATTCGCATAAATAAAAAATATGTCCTTAGTGATAGAAGTAACGAGGACATGTATTACCATAATAACAACTAGAATAAGATGACACATCTGAAGAAGAGGTACAAATAAAAGTAGATTGTGGTGCATATAAGAATGTAGTTATTATCTCCAAAACCTCATCACCAATGAGTGATGTGTAGTTGATTGACTCTGGTGGTATCAATCATATGAAAACATAAAAAGATCTCTTATACTAATTGATGAGTCAACCTAATGGAGATCAAGTTTAGATTGTAGATGATAACAAGAATATTGTAGAAGGAATTAGAACTAACACCATTCCTCTCAGCATGAGAACCTATACTCTCAAAAGGTTAATGTATGTAATTGCTTTGACAAAAAATATCTTATCTATAACTCATCTCTTAAATCATAAGTTTAAGTTGGATTTCATTTTTAAAAATGGCACCAAATCCTATTTCCTCTCATGGTAATGTACAATAATTGATAAAGCATTTTTGATAGATCATTTATTAATGGTACATGAAGCTTTATTTGATGTACTTTATCTCTCTACCTCTATCATAGAAAATATTACTATATAGCATTATCAATATGGGCACCTTTTTATTGGTTCCTAGTATCATCTCAATTGTGATGCTATGGTATATGGACTTCCTCAGTTATCCCATTCTTTAGATGTGTTCTTTGGATGCCTTGTAGGAAAACACATAGCATTTCATTCAAGACAAGTTTTTAACATGATAAGGATCAACATGTTGTAGCACATATCAATATATTTATACCCCTTGTTTCTTCTTTCATAAGATTCAAGTATTTCTAATTATTCATTGATGATTTCTCTTGAAAATCATGGGTATTCTTAATAAAGAATAAGAGTGAATACTTTACTCATTTTAAGTTATTCTACCATCTTAATGTTACCATGTCAGGGAGTCCTCTTCATATCCTTCACTTATAATTAGGAGGGAATTAACATCGAACTACTTCCTAGCATTCTTAAAGAAACATGGCATCAAATAGCACTTGATTACTCCCTATATTCTTGAACACAGTGGAATTATAGATTGAAACCTTAAATGCCCCAATAAAATGTAATTATAGAGAGACACAATTATTTAATCATGGAGATGGCTCATTTCATGATTTACACGTTGAAGTTAGAGGTGCCATTTTGGGTAGAAGAAGTTGAGACAACCATATGCCTTCTCAATAGGGCACCTATAAAGATCTTGTAAGATAAGACACTATAAGAGGCATGAAGTGGTCATAAACCTTTTATCTCTTATATAAAATTACTTGGTTTTACATAATATATTTATGTCCCATCTAAAAGGAAGAATAAAAATTGAATTGAAGATGTTCAAGTACCTTCTATTGGGTATAATACTACCTAAAAAGCATATCATCTCATGGATCTTGAGAAACATAAGATTTAGGAAAGTTGAGATGTGATTTTTGATGAGTCATAATTTGATACTTTGACACATAAGGATTCAGAACATACCACCTCTCATTTACTATTTCGATAGTTAGATGATGAGAATGAAGAATCTTGTCACAAAGAGGGTGAGCTGCAAGGAGAATTGGTCATTGATTTTGGAAATCAATAAGATAATTCTTCATTAAATCAGTAGTAGCATCAACATCTAAAATGGGTAGAAAGCACCATTAGGGATTCACACCTAAACTCTATTCAATATACTCCATCAGATATTCAAACTAAAAGACATGCAAGAAATGAAGTTAATATTGCACTAATGAGTTCAATGGTTGACAACACTAAACTAGAGATAGTTCCAGAGGGTTTATGTCAATCTATATGGAAAAATTCCATGGATGATGAATAAGAGGCCCTCATCAAAAATAAGGCATGGGAACTTATCGATCTACCTATAGGAAAGATATTTAATGACTACAAGTGGATTTTCAAGAAAAAATATAAGGCATATGGATCAATCGATAAATACAAAAAATGACTTGTTATAAAGGGGTATGCTCAACAAGAAACAATTGATTATGAGGAAGCCTTTGCATCCACTTCAAATATTAAGACCTTTATAGTTGTCTATGCACTCATAGCACACAAGAGATGAAAACATCAGTAGATAGACATTAAAATTGTATTCCTAAATGGTGATCTCAAAGAATAAGTGTACGTGACCTAGCAAAAAGGCTTCATTGATGAACAAAATCCATAAAAGGTATGTTTATAATTAGATCACTTTATTTAATTAAGCAAGCACTAAGGGCATGGTACATTAATATAGGTGATCATCTATTACAACATGGATTCATTTGTATCCCCTCTTATTTAAATTTGTATGTCAATAAGGTATGCACATATATTATCATTCTTGTTTTGTATGTGGATGATCTTGAGATAAAAGGAAGTTCAGATGATCTCATTAAAGAAGTAAATAATGTTTTGATTAAATACTTCAACATGACAGACTTTGGGTAGCTACATTATTATCTTGTCTTAAAGATATGGCA
>JARHVA010002710.1:1172500-1187500 GCA_037957365.1 Torreya grandis | reverse complement strand
GAGCCAAAATAGACCTCTTCCCCTTAGGATGCAAAAATATACCATGTTTCATGATTGAATGGTTTGATATGGTATAATACATCATTCATGATATATTAATCAGCTATGGGATAACATATTGTGTTTTAAGTCCTATAGACACCTACAAGTATTCCTAATGTTGGGGGATCAATCCAACAATAGATTACAATTGTGAAAGCAATAAATGCGAAATTAAATCAGATTGACAAGTAATTAGAATGATAATATCAAGAACAAGAGATACAAGAAACCACCCTGAAAACTTGTATTAACAAACTCTTTAGAAAAGGAATACAATCGAAGAAAATTCTTTCTTCCACACCTCTCCTAGATGTATAGATCTCTCAATAGATCTCTATTCCTCAAGAGCTCTCTCTCTCAAGAACAATCAACTCCAACAAGCCTGGATTGATTCAATTTTGTACTATTCTTCTCATACAACGAATTACAACAATAATCCACTCCAACTACAATAACTATCCAAAACTACAATAAGCTAGGAAGATCTAATTCTACATATAGAATTAGGAGACTTGAGCATGCACTTCCAACAAACAGTTAAGCCACTTGAACAAGGGCTCTAAAAATAGTAATGCTAACAATAGAGATGTGAGCTTCAGACTACAACTCAAACGCATCATGCAAACACTCACTTCTGTCCACGAAAATAGTTTTCTAGACACGTAGGTAACCGACGTTGGTTCCTACTACTTGTCTGTAACCGCCGTCGACCGACCCTCTATCGACGTCGGCACCTCTGCAACTGCTTCTGGCCAACGTCGGTTGCTCTTGACTGACGCCAGTGTCTGTGTAGACCTGAATCTGCTAAGTGTGCTCCTTGGTGAAGCTTTTAGCTCCACACCTTAACAATCTCCCACTTGGAGATAAATAGCTGCACCAGTACCTATACAGCAACATCTTCTAGCTCCTCCATCTTCAACTCAATCATGAAGACCAACAGAAGTTGAATGAAGATTCAACTTCTCCTTTGTAACCAGCTTGGTTAACATATCAGTAGGATTCCTATCTGTATGGATCTTCTCCAGCTTCAACTCACCATCTTCCAATACCTATTGTATGAAGTGATACCTTAGCTATATGTGTTTTGTTCTTGAATGAAAGGCTGAATTCTTAGCCAAATGGATTGCACTCTGACTTTCACTATACAATCTGCAACTCTCATGCTCCGTACCAAGCTCATCCATGAACCGTGTCGTCCATATCATCTCCTTGCTAGCCTCTGTGGCTGCAATATACTCTGCTTCTGTAGTTGACAAGGCAACAACCTTCTGCAACTTTGATATCCAGCTAACCGCCATTCCACCTATAGTGAAAATATAACCTGTGGTGCTCCTCCTGCCATCCAAATCACCTGCCATATTTGAATCTACATAACTATGTAGAGAAGTATCTGAATCTCCATAGCATAAGTGTCTACTGTTGGTTCCTCTCAGATATCTAAGGATCCACTGAACTGCTTTCCAGTGTTCCTTTCCTGGATTGGCCATATACTTACTTACCACTCCCACTGCTTGGGCAATATCTGGTCTAGTACACACCATTGCATACATCAAACTCCCTACTGCGGAAGAATATGGAACCTTACTCATGTACTCTACCTCATCATATGAATTAGGACACTGTTCTTTACACAACTTAAAGTGTCTAGCCAAAGGTGTGCTTACCGGTTTAGCATCCTGCATATTGAACCGTTTCAACACCTTGTCCACATAATCTTCTTGAGACAATATCAACCTGTGATTTTTCCTGTCTCTCTTAATGTTCATGCCAAGGATTTTCTTTGCTGCTCCCAAATCCTTCATAGCAAACGTTTGAGCTAATTTTACCTTAATCTCAGAGATATCCTGCATGTGAGATCTTGCAACCAGCATATCATCTACATACAACAATAAAATGATATATCTACCATTATCAAATCTCTTGAAATACACACAATGGTCTGATTGACACCTACTGTAGCCATGCTCAGTCATAAACCTATCAAATTTTAAATACCATTGCCTAGGAGCTTGCTGAAGGCCATACAAGCTTTTCTTCAATCTGCACACAAACTTCTCCTTACCCTTGACCTCGAATCCTTCTGGCTATTCCATATAAATTTCCTCATCCAAATCTCCATGAAGAAATGATGTCTTAACATCTAGCTACTCAAGATGCAAATCCTCAAAAGAAACCAAAGACAATACAACCCTTATAGAAGTCATTTTAACAACAGGAGAAAAAATCTCACCAAAGTCGATACCTAGCTTTTGTGCAAATCCTTTTACCACTAATCTAGCCTTATATCTCATCTGTCCATTCTCACCTTCTTTCAACCTGTAGGTCCATCTGTTCTTTAGTGTTCTCTTACCAGCTGGCAATTCAACCAAATCCCATGTTTGGTTCTCTCTTAAGGACTCCAACTCCTCAACCATGCCATGCTCCCACTCACTCTTGGACTCCACCTGTATTGCTTCTTCAAAACTCTCTGGTTCTCCACCATCAGTTAGCAATAAATAAAATAAAGAAGGAGAATATCTAATTGGAGGCTTACTCACCCTTTCTGACCTCCTAATGGGTGTCTGAGACTCGTCCACAACATGCTGTCCACCCAAATTCTCTGACAGTGACCGACCTCGATCACCTGCAGACCTGTTACTGGCCGACATCGGTTCTGCCTGACCGACCTCGATACCTGTCTTGCCGACGTTGGTCTCTGTATGGCCGATGCTGGTTTCTGTCCTGCCGACGCCGGTTCCTAACCTACCGATGTCGGTCTCTGTGTTTTCCTGCAAGTGATTATTTCTTTTTCTCGCAAGCTCATCTTGGACTTTCACCTTGTCCAATTCACCATTGCTTTGCTCAGATTGATTCAACTTCCTTAGCTGATCACAATATATCACTCTTTCATTGAAAACAACATCACGGCTCCTGATTACCTTGTTAGTTTCTAGATTCCACAATCTGTAACCAAAATCATCTGAGCCATAGCCAATAAACGTACATCTCATAAACTTAGCATCAAGCTTCTTTCTATTTTCCTTATCTATATGCACAAAGGCTTCACAACCAAAAAATTTGAGATATGAGAGATCAACCTTTTTACCTGTCCATGCCTCTTCTGGAATACCACCATCCAGCGCTGTAGAGGGTCCTCTTTTAATCAGATACACTGCAGTGTCAACAGCTTGTGCCCAAAACTGTAAGGGCAAACCAACATGCAATCTCATACATCTTGCATGCTCCATTATTATCCTATTCATCCTTTCAGCAATTCCATTCTGCTGAGGTGTCCTTGGAACCGTCCTTTGCCTATGGATTCCATGCATGTAACAATAATCTCTAAACTTATGACTGCAGAACTCACCACCATTGTCTGATCTCAGGCACTTTAATCTTTTACCTGTTTCATTCTCAACCATAGCTTTCCAAACTTTAAAAGTCTCAAATACATCAGATTTTCTTCTAATACAATAGATCCATACCTTCCTTGTAGCATCATCTATGAAAGATACACAGTACTGTGATCCTCTAATGGAAGCAACCTAAGCCGGTCCCCACACATCTGTGTGAACAAGCTCCAACTTGTGCCTCTTCTTAGTAGACCCATTCTTGAGAAAACTAACCCTTTTCTATTTTCCAAATACACAGTGCTCACAAAACTCTAGATCTATGCCTTTTAAATCTGAAAGCATACCTTTGGACTTAAGAATTGACATCCCCTTCTCACTCATGTGGCCAAGCCTTGAGTGCCACAATTTAGCGTCCGCATCTGAAGTAGATAATACAGAAGGAGATTTGTTAGTAACATAATTACACAAATAGAGAGTACCTTCTCTCTTACCTCTGGCCATAACAAGTGCACCCTTGGTCACCTTCCAAGATTCTGCTATGAGAGTTACTGTACAACCCTCATCCCCTAACTTTCCTACACAAATCAAATTTCTCTTCAAGCTAGGAACATGCATCACATCTCTCAACACCCATGTGTTGTTATTCTGCATCTTTAGCTGCACTTTACCTTTGCCAATTATTTTACAGGGCTCATCATCCCCTATATACACTATTCCAAAATCTCCATGGATATAGTCACTGAAATATTCCCTGTTAGGAGTAGCATGAAAAGATGCACCAGAATCTAATACCCAAGATTCTATATTATTATGCAAAGAGAAAATTAAAGCATCTTGTGCAATACCTGCAATCTTGGCTTCTTCCTTTCCTTCGTGCTGATTGTCCTCCTTAGGTTTTGACCAACAATCTTTGCTTATGTGCCCCATCTTTCCACAATTCCAGCATTGTGGCCTCCTTCCATTCCTGGATTTAATCTGCCTTTCCCCTTAGATTTGGATCTTGATCTGCCCTTCTTGCTCTTCTCTTTCTGCCTTCCCCTGCTCTCAAAACTTAAAGCGTTCCCAGATGTCTCTTCTGTGCTTTTCCTGCGTATTTCCTCATTCAAGATAACACTAACAACATCCTCTACTTTCAAAATATTTAATGCAGATGCAGTATTACTTACTGCCATTACTAAGCCATGCCAGCTTTCAGGCAAAGAACATAATATCAAAAGAGCTTTTATTTCATCATCAAACACTATATTGACTGAACTTAATTGATTCACAATTCCATTGAAATCATTCAGATGAGTAGAAACAGATCCACCTTCATTCATATGAAAATTAAATAACTGCTTCATAAGATATACCTTATTAGAGGCTGAGGGTTTTTCGTACAAATTTTCTAACGTAGTCATCAACTCTACTGTAGACTTTGCCTGTGATAGATTGAATATCGCAGTGGATACTAGACTCAGTCTTATAGACCCCAGAGCCTTTCTGTCAAGAACTTCCCATTCTTCATCCTCCATGTCTTTGGGCTTCTTTGCAACACCACCTAATGGTAAGTAGAGATCTTTCTGATACAGATAGTCCTCTATCTGCATTCTCCAATGTTGGTAATTTTTGCCATTAAACTTTTACATTCTCAATTTACTTTCATCTGCCATTGCTTCTCCCACTCAAACAGAAATCCCTGTAGAAACTACTATGAGAACCTGTAATCAATACACACTACACAGATCTGAACCACCTATTAGTGCACCTAAGCTTTGATACCAATTGTTGGATATCAAGCTCTGAACCTGCAACCAAGGCTCTGATACCACTTGTTGGGGGATCAATCCAATAATAGATTACAATTGTGAAAGCAATAAACGTGGAATTAAATCAAATTGACAAGTAATTAGAATGATAATAGCAAGAACAAGAGATACAAAAAACCACCCTAAAAACTTGTATTAACAAACTCTTTACAAAAGGAATACAATCGAAGAAACTTCTTTCTTCCACACCTCTCCTAGATGTATAGATCTCTCAATAGATCTCTATTCCTCAAGAGCTCTCTCTCTCAAGAACAATCAACTCCAACAATCTTGGATTGATTCAATTTTGTATTTTTCTTCTCATACAATGAATTACAACAATAATCCACTCCAACTACAATAACTATCCAAAACTACAATAAGCTAGGAAGATCTAATTCTACATATAGAATTAGGAGACTTGAGCATGCACTTCCAACAAACAGTTAAGCCACTTGAACAAGGGCTCTAAAAATATTAATGCTAAAAATAAAGATGCAAGCTTGAGACAACAACTCAAACTCATCATGCAAACACTCACTTCTGTCCACGGAAATAGCTTTTTGGACACGCAGGTAACCGACGTCGGTTCCTGCTGCTTGTCTGTAACCGCTGTCGGCCGACCCTCTACCGACGTTGGTGCCTCTGCAACTGCTCCTAGCCGACGTCGGTCACTCCTGACCGATACCAGCGTCTGTGTAGACTTGAATTTGCTAAGTGTGCTCCTTGGTGAAGCTTTTAGCTCCACACCCTAACACCTAAATCTAAGGTTATTCAATTACAACCAAGGGTCAAAATCAACATCACCCATGGCAAGATCGTAAGAATTGGAGATATAAACATGGGATAATGGTGAAGGTAATATTTATGATTTAAATTATCATCAATAAGAGTTTAATTTTTATTTTATAATGTCTAAAATGCACCTACAGGTGTCCCATTATGCCAAATGCTAACCTACAACTGACTGTAGATGACTGTCTCAGATAGTCAATAAAAGGTTCATGATTATGAGTGATTGGTATATTTCCAAACATGAGTGTATATCTATAAATCATAGATAGAATATCTTGAAATGTTTCAACAGGTCCATACACTATTTTAAAACATAGTACTTCCTAAACTACCTATAGGTACAATGCCATGCACTTGAAACATAGTCAAATGATAGAACTTAGTCTTGAGAGTTCAAGTTATGAGGGGTGCATGAAAGGTTAGAGTACTGAATACATACTAAAACATATCCATCATGAGAATAATAAAAATTATAAATTGTTTTCATGAAGAATAAGTCATAGAGGATTGGCTATAATCCAACATACATAGTTCACTATAAAACATTGTGCACAATCCTTTTTTGCATAGTCTGTTTTGGGTTTTATTGATGTTGGAGGGTCCATTGATAAAATAAAGGGATAAAATTTGGTATAGATCATCCTTAACAATTTAATAACCCTATAAAATATCCAAATTGTCTTATTAAATAGGAGAAGTACCCTTTTTATCTCAAATAAAGGGTACTTACCCTTGTGCATAAAACCTACAGTTTTGGAAAATATATATGAAACGGTGAAGTAGGAGATGTTTTAACCTTTAAATAAGGTTTAGGAAGCTATATAACACATATTAAAACATGATAATCCAATAAATAAAGGGTGAGGCTCAATAGGGTATCCCAGATTGTCAAGTATGCAAGTAAGCCTATCAAACATATTCTAGGCCTAAAACCAAATGGAGAACCATTTTCACATAAACCTTGAGATGATCATTATAAACTATTTGTTTTTGTTATGGAGTCACCAAATAGGTGTTCCAGCTTGTGGAATGCAAATAATCCCAATTAGATGGCCTATAACATAGGGCTTATTGTTAGACATATTAGGTAGGGTTTAAGCCTAAGGCCAAATGGGAAGTAACTCACATTAATATCCTTGGATATGCATTCATGATTGTGGGATCATAATAGATGTGTTAAAGAGTTTGGAGTGCATGAGACAACATTAGGCCTTTACAAATGAAAGGAGAAGCTTCATGGAGTAAATTTGGAGGCTCATATTTTCTCTAAACCTTTGCATGCAAATTAAAGAAGGTTTGAGGAGATAGATATGGTCATAAACATTAATTTTTTGGAATTAAGTTGATATTTGGATGTCAGAACTTTATGAAACATCACTAAATATTAAAATTACATAAAACCCTTACTAAACCTTGTAAAGACCTGATGAAGGAAATAAAGATGGAAAATTACTCTAATGGCATAGTTTGTCTAGAATGATTATTGAAGTTTTTCAAGGATTCTCTAAGCCTACTCTCTATCAAGATGATTTTTTAAAAATCTATATGGATAGGGTATAAAACTATTTCTTTTAATTATTTTATGCATTATACAGGTTCTATGGACTTTCAAGGGATGAAACTAACATTAGGAGGAAGATATAAACTAGGGATAGCCTCTCATCTCCATTTCATACTTCAAAAAAATCCTAAGTGTGCTTACTAGAGCTCTCATCTTAGCTCATCAAAAGTGGCATTGTGGACATGATGGTGAGAATTGCAAGAAATTCAAGTGGATAGATTTTTAATGTTTACCTAAGTAATCTGAGGATAGGGAGGGTCTTGACAAGTGTCATCTAGTCCATATCATGGATTTTCATGTTAAACTAAATCCAATTTTAGGCCAAGTGTAAGGGGTGACTAAAAAAGGAGTTTTTAGATTATAGGTATTCATGGCTCACTTCTAAGATATTTCATATGAGTAGGAATGAAACCAATGCATACAGAGGAATTTTTGAAATCTTTGACTCTCAATCCAATCATTAGACTATCCCTAGTTAGTTTTGGGATGTTTAAATACGGCTAAATCATGAAGGTATTTTTCTAAGATTGAAAAGGGAATTTCACACCACTTTTCATGAGTTTCATGACTTGGGGTGACACTTGTGTTTCATAAACATGCATGGTTTAGTTAAATTCTTATTCTCATACATATGTAACTCCTTTACCCAGCTTCATAAGTGTCCTTGTGACATTTATACTTATCTCTTCTTCTCTTTCTCTCTCAAATTCTATAAGAGCTATCCATTTTCACCTTTGTAACTAATGTTCCACCTAATTATGGTCAAGCCCTACTCATTCACATAGAATTTTATCAATAATATTACTTATTTTTACCTCTTATATGACTATTCATAGTGTGTTTTACTTGGATGATTGATCTTACTTAGTGATAACTATGATCTCCATAGCATGTTGTATCATTTTCTCACCTATTTATAGTTGTAAATGTTTTTCTTATAGTGCATGTGATGTTTTTTATGATGTTTTAGGGTTCAGTGAGTTAGTCTATTCAAATATTGTCATTTTAGTCCTCTTATCTAGTCTTCCTTGACTAAACATTCCTCACAACCTCATAATGTAATATTGATGTGAGAAGATGTAGATTGGAGAACTGTATGTTTTTTAAGTCCTTTTTCCTCATGTGTGACATGTAGATGGTTGGTATTAGTCAACTAATTTGATGTATCACCTCCCTTAATATAGTTTCCTTTTAATTTTCTCTCTCTCTTTTCCCTCACCTTTTTAGGTGTAGTAGTGATTTACAAGTGGTACATCAAGGGAGTTATCCTTATCTAGAGATTCACCTCATTATTAGGATTACCCACATCCTAGAGGTGTTTTAATTGTGCCACTTGGATGAGGAGAGTTGAGACATTTGCTCAAAAGGTGTAAATCCAAGTGATAACAGTTTTTGGCAAGCCTAGTAGGAATTTTAGTCCAAGATGTTGAAATACTTTTGGTATTATCTTTCAAAATTCATCATTTGGAGGCATCTATCTAAGCATCAATGGTGACTCTAAAGTTACATCATCTGGCTATGCATTCCATGTTTTCCTTTTGATTATTATTGGTAATACTTTTCTTTGTGTTCTTATTTTCCAATGAAGTTTCATGGATAGTTCTTGTGTTGAGTACTATTTTACATAAGTTGGTAAGACATCCCAAGCCTATGGTATTGGATATCATACTAGTAATGATCCCTACCAATTATAATATGATTTTTATTAGATCTAATATGACCATTATGATCCTTGTCATGAATTTTATCATCCCTCTAATCAGCCTTCTCAATACCTTACTCCTACTAGTTAACCTAGTCACTACTAAAGTCAATCCATTTCCACTTTCAAGAATTTTTTAGAGTATGAGGATGTTATTTTATATGATTTGATTTTATTTTTTTGTGTTGTTTTAATTTGATATTTTATATGGTTTTTTATTTATGTAATGGATTGTTACAGAATTGGCATACTAGCCAGTTTGTGTTGTTTATTTAGATAGATAAACTATAGGACTATATTCTATTTTATGAAATGGGGGTAGCTGGTAACTTGAAGGGTGTTTTCAATATTTATTAAACACATATTCCACTAATTATAGTGTACAAAATTTTCAAAATAAATTCAACACCATCACTAATAAAGTAAATGAATGGAGTGAGTTTTGAGTAGCAGAGAAAACTTAGTGCGTGAATAAAATTAAATGATATATAATTATTTGGATGACATAAAAATATATCTAAATTCATATCTATAATATATCATGGCTATATAATTACATGAGTAGAATATTATTATGTTTTTATATATCAAAGGAATTCATGTGACCCTCCATGCTAAAATAGAGACACCTTGGACTTCAAAGAACACCAAATCTACTATGGAAAGAAGAGAGGAAAGGTTTAGTCTTCACATCATCTGAGAAGAAGTCTCAAAAGTAGGATAATGAAAATAATGATGATAATTTTCCATAGGCCTATTAAATAATATACCAATAAGAAAAAAATAAAAATCTTGGCCAAAACCAAATGCATATACCAAGATGGTATTTTAACCCTGACAACTAATAATGAAGTAATAACATGTATTAAATTATTTATTTGAGGTGGAGTATAGTCTATTTTTTATTTATGGATAATGTTTATCTAAAGTACCCCAAAAAGAATGCAGAGGCTAAAAGCCCCCTCTATAATTTGGTTTGTCTTTTCCTGAATCATTAAAAAGTTGAATATATGTGGTTTGAACTTATACAATGTGCTATGTTTGTTTTTACTCATCTGATCTACATCCAAGAAGAATTTTGAGTCTTTTTTCGAACATGAAGCATTATAAGGGGACTAGTCTATAAATTTAACTATGTAGTAGTTAGTGGCATTATCAAAGCATGATCTATTTTTAGGTGAGGCTTCAAACATGAAGGGAACAATAATTTCTGATTATGGATATAATGTATAAAATGGTTATTCCATAAATTTTAAATTCACACCACTCATTATTTAATTTTGAACTTTGTTATCCAGAGAAGCATCCCCTATTTCCTTGCTAATTTTTTTGGCTCTTTACTACTAGTAACATTAATATGGTGGGTTCTAAAATAATAGGTTCTCAATGTGTAAGCTTCTCAAATAATGGTCGATATTTTAGTATTGAATATGTCCAATAACTTCTTTCTTATTTGGAAACCTCATTAGCATTCATGTGTATGAATAATATTGATTTCTCTAGCAATAATTCTTCTTTAGTCTATATATGATTTCATTTATTATGGCTGAACTATTCCTCTCAATGTTATTTTATATTACAAATCATTAAATTATGAATGGTGGATATGAATACCAAATGCATAACTACTGACTATCATATATTCTTGATATTAACACTATGAATTTACTAGATGGTGTTTAATATTGAATGATAATTTAAGTACTACTCCAACATAAATTTAGTGCTTTCTATCCTAGTTGTAAACTAAAATTTTAAAACAATTATAAGAGTAGGTTGTATTGATTAACTTATATTTAGGTAACCCCATATATAAGTAATAGGTAAACCATGGCTTATTCATTTATGTATTTGGAATGCCATGCTTTTCGTAGTCTTCCCTCCCTAGTTATTTATGCAAAAAGTTTATTTTCATGTTTTTTTTTATAGAATAGATTCACATTTTACATTTATTAAATTCATAACCACTCATAGATTCACAAGACTAAGCTAACACATAATGGATGAACAATTAATCTAACACGGGCCCAAACAAATAACTAAACAACCTTTTGGCTCTGATATTACTTGTTAGAAACTACATATTTATAATTTAATATGGAAAATACATAGAAAATAACAAACTAAAACATGTTCTATTATCATTCAATGAGCTAATCCCATATATTATGGTCATCTCACAATAAAAAAAATTATTAAGATCTTTGGTGCTCAAATAGTAAACTAATCTTGATGGTCATTTTGAGGCCTATACACATAAAGATTTAATAGCCATTTTGAGGATGATATAAATATTAATGGTAGAGATGCAATGATTTTGGATACTATACATTCACCTTGATATTAACCAGTTGTAGTTGGGATTCACTTAGTCCATACAAGATATATTGTAGAAGCTTACATTTTTAACAGTTGATAGAAGGATCTAGATATTAGAAAAATCTCCATAAGTCTCTGTAATTAGCTTAGTATGTGATTAATTTCACCAAAAAATATCTCATACATTAAATAAATACATATCCATAAGATTAAAAAAATCAAAGATAGGATATTGAATTAAAGATAGGTGGTTGATTGATATCTATAAGGTAGGATAAAGTACCTATGTAGCTAAGACACATGTTTCAAGATGAAATTTTTTGATAGATGTATAATTAGTTTTGGGAAGTCATTTTATTCATGGTAAGAAATTTTTTATATCTCATGTTTCTTGTAAATCACCAAACATAGAAGGGATCATAGGTGAAATTATAGCTTATTCACTATCATTGTTGGATTTTACTATTTTAGAAACCATAGTTGATGTATATTTTTTACAATTCATGTAATTTGATTCAACAATGAGAAATATTTTATTTTTATAAATTGAAGATACACCAATTTTCCCATGGAAATAATCTTGTCAGTCTATTTCAACGAATCTAAACTCAACAGAATAATATTTTGCTATTTTTTGTTTTATAAAACACAATGTAAATGAGAATACAAATGACCAAACTTTAGAAAAAAGAATCCATTTGATATGCACAATTATCAATAAAACCTAATAGGTGAAATTTATTACAATAGTTCCCTGCTATATAAGTACTAATAAGTAGTGAAAGGTTTATTAAAAAAAAAAGATGACACTACTTACTATAAATATAATAATATAATTATTAGTTTTTTCATTATGTTTAGTCTTGGTTGATTTCATTTGTTTTTGGTTTTTAAAATTATTATTAGTTTTTATTAAGGAGGGAATTATAATTTTTATTTCATTTTTTATTTGAAATATGTATTTTTTTAAGTTGTAGTTAATTAAAATGTTTGATTTGATATATTATTCTAAAAATTATAAAATTTTATATTAAAAATAGTCAAATATTTGTTAGGTTGTTATTAAGAAATATTCTATTTGATTATTAATGATTGGATAAATTTTTTTATAAAATATTACATTTATTACATTCCATCTTTTTTAAAACATAATGTGAGGTCATTTTTATATATTTTTACCAAGTTTTAGTAGCACTTGTGTTTTACCTGAATATATATATTTTTTAATTTACATATCTTAGCTTTAAAATTGTGATAATTTTTTATCTTTCATTTTTTTCCTTCTTTCTAATTTTCCATTTACCTATAAGAAAATAATGCAATTTTTTCAACTAATAATTATATTAGTTAAAATTAATTTAACAAGATATAAGAGATGATAAAAAAGAATGCATAATTTTAATAATCAATCCATATTAGTACTCAAAAAATGTATTATTACTCTTGTTAATATGCAACCCTTATGGTATTAATATATAACTTAGCGTTGAACATTACTAAAATTTATAAAATATATGTATGTATTAACCACTAGTTGGCCCTTGTTGACCAATTATTTTTTTATTTTTAGGGATTAAGATGTATTAATTTTGTTAAATTCAGCATTGTACTATTTAATAACTTTCTTTACAATTAGAAGGGGAGGGATCAGTGAAAATAAAAATATACTAATATTTTGACTGAGAGGGAGAGTTATAAGAAGAAATAAATACAATGTTATATGCCACATGGGTATGAATACTCTACTTATGTGTTAATAGGTTAGGAACAAACCAGAAAGCAATATTGATTTAATCATTTATTAACAATTTGATTATGATAATGAATAAGCTAGGTAGAGACTATGGAATTATTCTAGGTGACTAATAATAAAAGAAGAATGTGAACCCTATAGTAAACACTTATCTTGAAGATAATGGTATAGTGGATCTGTGTATGCATGTGCAAGTCATGTAATGAAATTGTAGGTAAAGACTAACATTGTCAAGTGTCAAATATTATATTTTTAATATATACAAATTCCCCCATTTTATTCTAGTATTGAAACAAAATATAAAACAAGAGTAAATGTATAAAAGTATTTACTTGAGTGTGAAAATATATTTTGCCTTTGGGACAAGGATTGTAATGTGTAGATTTTTCATAGAACCTACTATGAATATGCAATAATCAATGTTATTCTATGAAATAAAATAAAAATTAGAGATGAAATATTCAATACTAAACATAAAGGAAGGAATAAACATGTATGTGGGTGAGCTATGTCTCCCCATGATGTTATTCAAAAATATTCTTCTTATTAAAGCATTAAAAAATTATACTTCTTATTGAATAATTTCAATATTTAGGCTTTCTACCAAAGCATTGGAGATTAATGGTGATCTTGACCAAATGGATAAATTTACTAAGGCAAGGCTCATGGATTGGTAAAATAAATTATCAATCTAAAGGAGTACTGTTAGAACATTAGGTGATCTTTAACCTCAATTGCACTACTCGTTTAACTTAATTTTAATTTTAATATTAAATATAGAACTTATATTAACCTCAACATGATGAATCAAACACTACACATGGATTGATACATTATAAATATAATCATCAATAACATCAATTTAATTGTGTTTAATCTATAAAATCTAATAGTGTGTGTTCATGAATAATGTTTATTCCCCATACTCTGATCTAATTGGTGCCAACATAAAAAATTATAATAATGGATGGAAGAATATTGTTTATTCACTTTATCTCATGGAACTAGTTTCAGCATAATATAGGATGTTATACATGTATATCCAATTTTACCTTAATTAAAAACATTAAAATATGTAACTTCTGTTCTTATGAAATGTGTGTATATGCATTACATAAATCCCAAAAATCTATCTCAACCTCCAACCATTTCTCACATAATCAAAACCAAACTAGTTATTAATATAAGTATTAACTCTCTAAACCATGTAATCTATAAATATTTTAATATTTATTATATATTTTTTCTTTAATCTCTATGACAATACCACTAATATATTTTCATTTTGATATAAGGAGTCTATCTCAATATTTAATCTTATCAAAATAAAAAAATTTGTCCATGTCATGTTAAATAGAAAGATGTAACCATTTATAGTCATGTGAAAACACATAGATAATATGTAATTACAGTGTGAATATATTTTCAGATCATATATGTAACATGTACTATAAGGCATACAAGTGTCATATCAAGACAACTATATATAAACTATTTCCAAGTAAAATAAAAAGGTGAAAATTATTCAGCGCATATCATTTCTCTTTCAAATTATGATAGGCATTACCTCAACACAATTGCAACTACATTAAACATTGTAAACCATCTAATAATATTTTTCATTACATTTGTTAGTGAATCCAAAAAGGTTTAATAGACATAAAAGAATTATTACTTGGAAGTAAATCATTTCATTAAAATTTTTTAAC
>JARHVA010002710.1:1162500-1165000 GCA_037957365.1 Torreya grandis | reverse complement strand
CACCAAGAAACATTATGTTTCCCAATTATTCAAAACAATTCTCCTTAGTCTAAAATAATTAATAATAATTTATGCCTTATTTTATGAAAGTCTTTGTTACACTCTTACTTTAAATCTATGATGCATTTTTCAAATATAATTTCCTCTTAAACTAATTTTTTAATTCACTTTCATGTTTGGATTTAAGGACAATTAGTTTATACTTGAGTCTTGTTTACTACTTTGGATTCAATGGTTTACTTTTTTTGTTTAGATTGTGCTACTTGGATTGGATTTGCATTTAGTTTAAGCTATTTTCATAGACTAAGACTGAGTTTAACCTTGTTTCCAATTTCACCTATATTAATTATACCTTTTATTTCAAAAAATATCCTTATAATTAAATCAAGTTTCAATTTTGTGCCTAAAATAAGTTCATTTTAGATACTAATCTCATGTCCCTAAATCAAGACATGGACCTAGCTTGCTTTTAATTTAGTTTAAGATCTTTATTTTCAAGACCAATTTCATGATTCTTTCAAATTCAAGTTCTTTTTGACCTATATTTATATGTAGACCTTTCCTATGATCAAGTTCAAGTTTATTTTTTAACCATTTTCTTTCAAGGGATAAGAGTACTTTCCTATAAGGTTAGACCAATTCCTAATTTTTAGTTTTCAAGGAAAGATATTTCTAATCAAATTTATAAAATATCGAATCATTATATAACCCTTTAAAAAGATAAAGGATATTTATTTGACCATGCCTCAGTATACATGTAGTGGAGTTATGTATAATCCTGGTTATGAGGAAATCATTACAAGAGACCCTTTTGATTATAATCCCCATGGTGATAATGTGGAATACAAGATATATATGTGTCCCATCAATGTCTCCCCCCACATTGGGCAACGAAAACACTAATTCACATAATACCTTGCAAACACACCCCCTTATATTGGGTTGAAGAAAAACCCATTTACATAGTACCTTACCAATGTACCACCTAGTATATAAATGGTCCAATAATAACAACCATATTTTGTGACCACACTATATAGTGATAGTTACAATCTATATATGTGTGATCAAAATATTTTAGAGCATAAATATTATATTATTATTAAATCACTTAATGTAAGTGATGAATTCCATTAGATTTCCTATAAGAAAGTCTACCTTATTTTCATATATTAGTTAGTCATGTACCACTCATCCAACCATTAGATCAAGAATCTTATAGTCATATAAAGGCCCTTCTACTGATTCATATTCAATAAATTGTCACATTTTCTAAATTAAAAGGTCAATGTGCTAACCAATTATTATAATTATAATAGGCCTATCAAATTTACCTTAATATAGCTAATAAATTTAATGCCATGACCATTCCAAGTACATTACTTATAGATTTAGTTCCATCAAGTGGACTAAAAAATAGTTTTTTAGGATCTTATAATAAAAACATATATACTTTCACTCAAACCATGCCATTTTAATACATGTTTAATATTCCTATAAATGTGGAAGAATCAATGGCTTATTTAGGATCCCCTTTTCAAAATGTGGTATATAACACATAAGTGTTCTCTAATATGTACCATGTCAATTATAATATACAAAATAATAAACCTCCAAATATTTCACAACATATCCCTACTTAAAATACATCAATTTGATCACAACATCAGGGGGCAAGTACATATAGCTAATAAATAAAACATGTGGCCATCACTCCACGACTATGCAATTCCTCAAATATATAATAAGGAGTAAGAAATCAATCACAATCAACTACCCCATCGCAGTATGTAATAACAAATGTTCAACCTCAATAGACAATAATTAATACCCCATTACATCAAGTGGTAACCAACGTTCCACTTCAATAGTGCATACTAATGTGACACCATGGTAGGTGTTAAATCATCCACCTCAAATACTTTCTAATCAATAATGTAACCTTATTAGTTAACATCTTATGGCCATCCAACAAGAAGTGCTTAACATATAAAAAGCACCCAACATACAAAATTA
This sequence comes from Torreya grandis, assembly GCA_037957365.1. Lineage (NCBI taxonomy): Eukaryota > Viridiplantae > Streptophyta > Pinopsida > Cupressales > Taxaceae > Torreya > Torreya grandis. Next base: position 1,162,984 of record JARHVA010002710.1, on the reverse strand, counting down.
TTAATTAGGTAACATGTTTTCAACTAATAAGAATTTCCCAACATACAATAAGTCACTACTAGTCAACAGTTGCCTCACACCCAACACATACCCTATATACATCATTTGCCTAAAACATAATAATTTACATAAAAATATTTTAACTAATAACATGTGCCTTTCATATAAAATTGTTTGACTAACCATCAATAGTTTCCATTTCTAACCTAGCAGATGCAATTAATTCACCAAAACTAAACACCACCACTCAGGCCATAATTGCCTCCAATTCAAATCTAAACCTAAATTTTTACCAACAACACATGCCATACTATGAATAAAACCCTAACCAATGGATGTGTATTCCTAGTTGAAAGACCAACCAAAAGAAAATTTCTCATTTTTTCATTCCCCCATTATACCTTGGTCAAGGTAATCCATTGTAGGCCACACAACCATAAACATATATTCTTTCTCATATTACATCCCTAGGCCAAGAATTTTA
>JARHVA010002710.1:1135000-1157500 GCA_037957365.1 Torreya grandis | reverse complement strand
ACATTTTCATGACATCAATAAGGCCTCCCAAAAATTTGACTTTCCTTTGCCTTATATTGACATGATTGTGGACACCAAAGCTGGATATGAGATGCTTTCTCTAATGGATGGATTTCTAGGTTATAATCAGATCAAAATCACACTAGTAGACCAACACATCAAATCTTTCACCACTCCTTGTGTAAAATTTTATTATTAGGTAATGCCATTTGGTCTCAAAAATGTTGGGGCAAGATACCAATGAGCCATAGTAGTTATTTTTTATGATATGATGCAAGACATTATGGAAGACTATTTCAATGATCTTTTGGATAAGTCAACGACTAGTGCAAACAATCCAATAGTACTCAAAACAATAATTTAAATATTTCATGTCTAAAAATCTAGGAAGAGTTCTAAATTTTTTGTCATTTACACCACTTTAGGTAAAGTTTTAGGTTTCATAGACACTTGTAGGGACATTGAATTTGATCGAGCCAAGGTTTAGGCCATTACTGAGATGCCACCTTTGTCTACTTTGAAATAGATTTTTAGTTTTTAAGGTAAGATATAGTCTATTAGACACTTTATTTCACAATTAGTTGATAAGTTCCATCTATTTAATGGTTTCTTACAAAATGGTACCACCTTTTCATGTAATGCCAATTGTCAGAAGGCCTTTAAACACTTTAAGGAATGATTGCCTAATTCAGCTATTCTATTTCCATCCACACTAAAAGATACATTAATTTTTTATTTATTTATTTATAATTGAACACACCCTATGGACACTTTTATCTCAACACAATGAGAAGGGAAAATAACACACATTATACTATTTGAGCCATGCATTGGTCACATATGAGCACAACTATGTGATGATAGAGAAATCTTGTTTACAAATGGTATTCATAGCCTAGAAGTTACAAAACTACATGCTTAATAATAAGCCCATGTTCATAGCAAATGTAGATATCTTGAAGTATCTAATGTCAAAAATAATGTTATAAGTTAACATGGATATGTGGATCATACTTTTAAGTGAATTTGAGATTAAATATGTTAATTAGAATGCCATCAATGAATAGGTACTTATAGACAATATTATTTTATTTCCCATTTCTAATACTCAGATACTCACTTTTGGGTTTCTAGACGAGCCCATCCTATAATATAAATGCATTTTGAAGTAAAATTGTGGACACTTTATTTTGATAATTCTTTCATGTCTCTTGGATCAATAATAGGACATATGTTCATAACACTATAAGGGTAGCTCATTCCCAATAACTTTTGTATCAATTTTCCTTGTACCAATAACATAATTGAATACAAATCACTCATTATATGACTTCACCCACCAATACAATGGAAAATCCAACATTTAATAGTTTGTGGAGGTTTTCAACTTATAAACAATCAAGTCATACACCTAATTGAAACCAAATATGAGAAATGTTTGCCTTATAAAGGCATGGTAGATACTCTCAAATAATAAATTTCCCATCTTCAATTGACTAGATACCTTGGGTTAGTAATATAACAATGAATTCCATGTGCATAATTGGATTTTTAATCTAAATCACAAATAAGGCTAGAGATTATTAGTTCCTTATTGAAAATATTCTATCACTTGCTCATGAACCTTCAACCATCTACATGATTTGTCATATTTTAAATCCTATTTCTCCTTGGTATTCTTAACTATACAATTACCTTCATGACCAAATCATCTTATGTATCATTTTTCATGAAAATAAAGATCCATCATTCATCATGCCTCTCATTACACATTACTTATAACACACTTTACGATAGAAGGTATGGTGGAACTCAGATTCTTTATTTCACTAAAGCAAATTCTATATTAGTGCTATTGTAATTTCATGAAGGGATATACAGGGCCCATACTAGTGGGGTGGTCCTTGACAAAAATATACTATCTACAAGTTACTACAAACAAACTATGGAAGCTAATGCTACTACATATGTTAAAAGTTATGTGCTATTTTAGAAGCATTCTAATATGATACATACTCCAACTCAGACACTCAAACCAATGACCTTCAACCTTATATGAAATATTAAACTTGCATCCTTAAATGGACATAAACATATCATTACTTCCATAAAATACTTCACTAGGTGGGTGGAAGACATTACCATAACTTACATTATCGATAAATAGATATCTAAGATCATTTTAAATCACCTCATCTTTGGCTATGGCAATCCCTCTTAGCTTATATCTGATAATGATAGTTAACTCCAAAATAAGGGCATTAAATCCCTTTATGTCAAATACCACATTACCCAACACTTTTCACTATATAATTCTCATTAGGTAACAACCAAACATAGGTATCTAATAAAACTATTATAAATATACTTAAAAAGACAATTAATGAAGTTTGCCATGGTTGTCACATATAACTCTTTTGTGCCCATTGATCTTACCAAACCAATTTTTGTACTCTTAAAGGTTCCACACCTTATTCTTGATTCTATGGCATTAAGGCCATTTTTTTTCAATTTCAAGTTTCCTTCTATACTTATTTCACTTAAGCATATCCTTGATGAGGATGATTACATAGTATCTCATTGGAAAGATCTATAATTACTAGATGGAAAAAATGAATGCCAACCTTGAATAACCTTCAAGCATATCAGAACTAATTATGTGGTCAATACAAGAGGAATGTAAAATACAAATAATTTAGTCTTGGTGATCTTGTAATTAAGAAATACTAAAAAAACATGAATACCAAATGGAATAAAAAGGGCAATTTTAGTCTTAACTAATTAGGTCCCCATGTAATTATAATTGTTTGTGCTTCTAGGGCATATAGGTTGGCTATGTCAGAAGGAGAATAAATTGAAGAACTGGTGAACCTAATATATCTCAAGAACTTTTTCACTTGATCAACCTAAAATATTATCTATGAGGATCTCTTACTTCATGTCATACCATATATTCATACCATGCCATGTTTGTTTTTTTGTCATCCTTTCTTATTTACCTATTTTTATTTATCTTCTATTATTACCCATTTTTACCTTATTTATAATCCATTGGTAGTTCATTCAACGTCATTATTTGGGTTCAGAGGTAGTTTAAATAGATGATTCATACTTGTGACTACTGATTCCATCATTTAAATGGAAGTATCTTTGAGTATTATGATAGTGATCATATAAATTTCATCTTTTAATTTTACCATGTTCTATATCATTATACTTTATCATATTATTACACTTGTGTCATTTTCCTATTCAAAAGCTTTATATTGCTTAGTTGGCTTCCTCACTATAGTGTGAACTATGGTGGCTTAAGTTACATTTGGACTATGTACAATACACTTAGATTTTTCATAGGTTATATTAGCCACCTTTATTTGAACATTATCACCATGGTTTCACTACTCTTTTAGTTAGCTCATTCTATATCTCATAATCCTCCATTGAGTTGAGATTCTAAAAACCATAAAAAATTAAAAATCCTAACAAGTAATCTAAATATTTTTTATTTTTATGGAAAAAGTATTAAAAACTCAATGAGAGATATTAAGACACAAAATTTATGGTTACTTTATCATCATCTTGATTTACCTCTATTATGGGTGGTGTCGTTTCCCATATTAACTAGGTAGAAACCTCCTATCCAATGATAACCATTTCCATTTTCATTTACCATTTACTAATCATGTTCCATCCCATTTTTGAGAGAACACATTGCCCTGAGGTCTACACATACTATGTAGGTAGTAGTTGGATATATGTGGGCCATCCCAAGTTAGCCTATCTCATATAATTGATCAAGTTATTTTTCCTATTTCATTAACTATTTCAAGCATTAGATGCAACATATGCTATGAATTACTAGCTTATTTCATTTTTTAATGCTCACCTTTTACCTTCCATTATTTTATTAGCCTAAACCATGCTCTTGCCATTTCATGGGTTCATATGCCTAATGTTTATGGAGCGTCAACCCCCTTGATCCATGCAATTGTCATTTAATGATCCAATTCTTAGATTCCCATAAAATCAATCATTTTTATTTATTTTTATCAATTCTATTATATCAAAAATCTTGGGAGAAATACACTTGGCTTGATCCATGTTAGACATGGTCTCCATAGAACTATGTAGGTAGTGTCAACTTGCCCAAGGTATTTAGAGTTAGCTCAACCACCCATCCTTGTTCTTATATTACCCCTTTATATTATTGTAACATCAAACCTATGTCATTATTCCCTATATCCTATGGGTAAATATTTTACAAGCACAACACTTATCTTACACATGCACAAACAATTTATTTGAGTCGTTTTAGTTCATTATATTTCTATATTTTGTTGTATATTACATTTGCCTTAGATTAATGTGTTTATCTCATTCAACTTAGATTATTATTTTTATTTAATTCATTGTATAGGTATTTATTTAACTTAATTTAACTATAGTTAGGTGTTATATGTTTGGTTGGTTCTTACTTATCCCATCTGCTTTCTATGTGGTTATTAACTTTAGTCTGTGTTTAGTCCTTTAATCAGGTTTTTTTCATTTTTTAAGTTTATATATTTTCAACTGGTTGATGACCAACCTATTTTATTGTGTTTTGAATATTATTACTTTTAGTGGGATTATTACATTATGTTTACACTTAAGTCTTAATTTTTTATATCTTGTACTTGATTTGTGAGTATTTCTATTCACTCCTAAACTCAATTTATTGCATTGTGTGAACTAGGAATTTGACTCAAGAGCAGGGGTTAGATCAATTGTTAGTTCAAACTGAAACAAAAATAAAAATAACACACTATTAAGCATGACATCTACAGGCCTATATACTAAGAGGAGATTAATAACAAATAAACATATAAAAAAATAACTAAAAACATGGAATGAATATTCCATCATCTTCCTTGGAGCTTCTAAATGGTTCATAGAGTGTCTTGCATGGCTTGTGCATTAAGGAGTCTTTGTCAATGGAGTTACTTTGATCATTATCTCCTTGGAACATTTGGATTATTATGGATTTGGCTTGGTTTAACAATTTTTCATAATAATAGTATTTAAATATTTTTGAGGCTATTCTCAATAAATGCCATCATAAATATTTAGGATAGAGAGGCATTAAAGAGGCATGGGAGGGCTTAATTAGATATTTGTTACAATTATGGCTTGTGGATGCCACCCCATATAATTATGTCTCAGATGATGTGCTTATTCAATATAAATTTCCATTAATGAAATATTCAACAAGTTCCATGGAAAATTAACTTATTTTGTTGATTAAAATTAAGTGACCTTAAACATGATTTATCAATTTTGGTGGAAATCTTGGCAATTAGTGCACAAATTAATCAAACTAGTAAAAATGTCATATTATTACTTAAAACATTAATTGGATTAGTATTAGGATGCAATTTTAGATGCATTATAACTTTTATCCCATTTAGGATATTTTTGATACAAAATAACAAAGTCTTGTGTCTTGTGCAATAAATTTGGAATAAAAGAGCAATCCAAAGTACCTAGGTATGAAATCATCATTTTAGCTCAAAATGATCTTATCAGAGTTAGCTATCTCATAAAATGAAATACCCAATTTATAGATACATTATACAAAATCAACACTTATATATGATAGGTTTACATCATTTAACATGTTTTAGTGTTTTTAGGCCAAATTGTGAATTGTAGTAGAAATTGGTCTAAAGCATACTTGGAGGTTATTGGTGACCCATTTTAGGTGTCTACAGTTTTCCCCTAATTTGTAAGGCATTACAAGATATAGGTATAGTAACATCATCTCAAATAATGAAAAAGGTTTTACATGTCTACAACTTCAACAGCAATGGATGAACTCTATGATTCCCCCTCAAGGTAATGATTGGCAAAAGTAGGTTGTCAAACGGCCCCTCAAAAAAGAGAATTAAAATGAGGGGAACAAACATATGAAGATGATGGGGTGAGAACATAATGAGATTGAAAAAAGTTGTAAAAATCACTAAGAATTCAAGTGGAATGGTGTACAATCATTTTTTCAAAGGTAGTTATAAGCATTGTATCTCGATAGTGGTAACATGGTATGATAACACAATGATATTCCCAAAGGTAATTACAATCATTAAGAAGATGGAGCTTCCCCACATATGATAGATAAATAAGACAATGACATGCCCATATTTGGGTAGAAATAAAGTAAATTTGGTGAGAACACAATGATTTTACCAAAGGTAGTTATAATCATTGAGAAATGTAGGTGGGATGGTGTACAATAATTTTCCCATAGGTAATTATAATAATTAGACCATGATTGATTGATTAAGGGTTGATAATGTGAGGATGATAAATGGATACAGATAATAATTATTAATGAGAACAACCTGATAGTAGGGAGATGCTCATACGAACATAACAAATATTGAAATTCTTTTAGGGTTAATTAGTCTATTTGGGATATGATTAGAATGTTACTAATGTTAGTGTTGAGGAGATGTTGATACCACATTGTTGATTAGATTTATTGAAGCTAATTTTTGTTGTATCACTATATGATAGGCATCATGATAGAAAACCATGAGGACTAATCCAAAATATGCATAAGGACTAAATCCCATAATCCAATATTCAAAGAAAAATAATTTACCAATGATAAAGACCATGATGAAAATGTAAACATATGAATTTGGATGAATTCAAGTATAAATGCATAAGGAATCACCTAATGAATTCACATAAAATGAATGAAGGAAATAGTGTTAAATGTAAATGAATAGGCACATAAAATACAAACAAACAAACAAAAACATAAATAATGATTATTCATAATGTTAGTATAAATAATGCAATGAACATTACCCCAAGAAAATAGGTGAAAACTTAACAAGGAAATAAGATGTGGGAAAAGAATAAAAGGAACAGGGTGGCTAAGTTATCTTCATATACACTAGGTAAGTGGATTATACGTACATAGTTTCATAGACATAATATCCAATAAAAACTTCATGCTGAATGTAGTTGTCCCTGGAAATGGGAAGAAAATGATAACTAATGAAAAACAAACATAATGGATATGATAGAAGAATATGATAAATATTTTAAAATTGAAAGTGTGTGGGATAAAGATAAAATGGATGGGGAAACTATGTGATAAGTGAATTACATGTGACTTAGTGAGGGTTCTAAGAATCCTTAAGGGAAAGAAGTAGTCATTGTTTTTGGGTTTCCTAAAATTTTTACAAATGGTTATATAATTTATGAGTATCTCAACTCAGTGAAGAATGATGAGACACTAAATGGTCCAATCTCACAAAATGATGAGACCATTGCTTAATATTCTCACAAAATTATGAGATCATGGCTTATGTTACTCATAAAATGATAAGACCATGGCAGAGGTTACTCATAAAATGGCAATAGTATGGTTGAGGGTGATTGTTCTGACCTCAACAAGTATTGAACACTACCTACATAGTGCTAGGATGGGACCTTAAGTCACTATATTTCTACCTTATAATAGAATAATATAACTAATGTAGCAGCCAATTGAAATAAAGTAAGAAAAATTTGTATAAAGTCACAATATGACATATGAAATGGCTAGTTGGTATGCCAAGGCATGATAGACAAATGTTATCCCTAGTTTGCCCATAAGTAGTTATAACTAGGTTACCATGGTATTGGTCAAAGATACTAATTTTCCCATAGGTGGTTATAATTATTATCAAGATAATGAGAGAGAACAAAAAAAGAAATGAAAGATGCAACTGCCAAACTGTTGTCTCATTGCTCCAAAATATTGTCTCTATTTATAATGTGTGAAATAAGTATTAAAACTAGATCTGAATATTAATGATGAAAATGGTGATGGAACCAAATAAAATGGAACCAAGGTCATATTTCTGGGTAGGGAGGGAAAATTCAACTTGGTTTATGGGGAAGGTATGGTAGAATGGATATGTGATAGTAAAAATTGATAGGTTGGTAAGATGATAGGAAGGTTAAATGGTATAGGACAAAGAAGAATATTAATAATATGGTACAACTCAAAATGGTCCTTAAAGATAATACACCAAGTCACTCAATTTTAGTACCACTTGAGGTGGATAATGTTCATCATCTCATCAAGTTCATGTCTATCTAGTGTGGTAAGACTATATGATCATGTTCTATATTTTGCCTTAGTGATGAAAGGACCAACCCAGTTGGGTTTGAACTTGCATTTATACTTCTTTTTTATCATGTTATTTTTTTGGTTCTCTTTATGGACAATATCACCAAGTTTAAATTATATATGTTTCACACATTGATTTTAGTGGCCTCGTAGTGGATTATGATAGGGTTGGAGATTTTTTACTACATCCATGCATTTATCATCAATTAACTCTAGTTCTTGTAGGTCATCTACTTAATAGTCATTGTCATCTAGGACACACTTGAAAGAGATGCATAGAGAATGAAATTTGACATTAATTAAAAGAATTGCCTTTGTACCATGAATAATTTAATATGGAGTGGCTTTTATGGATGTATGGTGATTGGTATGGAATGCCAAAATAGAGTGGAATAATGAAGGTGTGAATCACAACTGGCATCATTGAAAATCATTTTCAAAATGTTAACAATTATTTTGTTTGATGTTTTGTCCTAACCATTACCATGTGATTAATATGTCCTAAATAAATGTTGTGTAATGTTATAATCAATACATAGCTTCTTGACATCCTTTTTCTCAAATTATCCTCTATTATAAGATATAATGTTAGAAGGGATACCATTGCAGCAAATGAGATGGTTGAAAATGAACTTGAAAATTTGGTTTACAAACAAAAAAGTGATGGGTATAACTTTAACCCACTTAGGGAAATATTCAGTGGTTGTAAGGATATGTTTATGGCCATCAGATGTGCTGGGATTGATCTTACCAATGAGGTCGAGGCCCCATATAGCAAATGGTCATAGTGTTAACATTGGTTTTAGAGCTTAGCTAGGTCATGAATTAGATTGACATACCATTGACACTTGTCACACTTATTTATATATGCAAATGAATATACATCCATTGTTGGCCAATAATAACCAATAGACTAGATATTTTTATATAAGAATACCCCACTAGTGTGGGCTCCACATACTCGGTGAATTTCCCATAATGTTAGTGTTGATTCTACCAAAGTTAAATAACAAAGAAAAGTTCCATAAAACTACTATGGTAAAGGGTTGATCCAAGTAAGTTATAACATGTGGTTTGGTGGATGAAGGCTTTGGATTGATTTCAATATAGGTCAGGTGGTATAATTTATTCATGGAGGTAGTTGTAAAGGTCTATGTACCAGATAGAGTTAGTAATAATAATATCAAAAAACATCATTACAGTTGAAGGTTCATGAGTTGGTGCTAAAAAATTCTCAACAAGGAATTGATACTCTTTAACTATGTGTATTTGTCAAATTAGAGACTCAATAGTATCTATATCATCTATGGTTATGTTTCTTGCCCTTGGTATATGCTCAAACTGAATGTTGGAAATTTGGTGCTTAAGGGTGTCAACCATAGCCTCGTATGGCACTAACTTGTCATATTTGGTCTAGAAGTAGTCTATAACTTGATTCATGATTAACTAAGATTCATCATAAACCCTAAGATGAGATATGTTCTATTGTATTGCTTAGTGAAGCCTTGTAACAATTGCTTCATATTTGGCCATGTTGTTGGTATAAGTAAAGCTTATCCAAAATGATTTAGGTATTAGATACCCTATGCTATAATAAATAAAAGGCTTGGCCATGATCCATGTGTTGTGAATGACACTTTAAAATAAAGCTTCTAATTCTATTCATTGAGAGGTGTGTCAATGACGGTCATTATGGATTCATTAGGAAATTAGAAGGTGAGTGGCTTTGTATTAGTAAGTGTTGCTTTAGTATGTTAATCTATCATAACTTGCCCCTGAATGGATTTTTGGTTGATGTACTTGATGTCAAACTCACTAAAAAGCACCATCCATTTGGCCATATGTCCTTGTAAAGTTGTTTTATATAGTATATACTTGATTAGATCTACTTTTTAATTAACCATGGTCTTATTATTTAACATGTAGTGTTTTAGTTTTTGATCTATGAAGACCATATCTAAATAAGATTTTTCAATGGGCATAAAGTTATGTTTATACACAACTAGTGTATAGCTTAAATAATACACGATCCTTAAAATTATCATCATGCTAATCTATAGGTGCATCCAGGGTATTTTCTATTATTGATAAATAAAACAAGAATGGCTTTCCTAGCATAGGAGGCTATAGATTAGTTGGATTAACTAGATAGTCCTTTGGCTACTAAAAAGTTATTTGCTAGTGACCATCCCAGTGAAATGTGACTGCCTTCTATAAAATATGTGTAAAAAGATGGTATTTATTAGTAAAATATGATATTGAGCATCAGATAGATAGGATCTTAACCTGTAAACTATATACATACTTTAAATTAATCAATGGTGTCATCATTTTAGGACTTTGACTTTGGATGGATCAATTTCAATGCCTCAATGAGACACAATGAAGCTAATCAATTTACCCCAAGTAACTCCAAAGACACTTTTCTTAGGATTCAATCTAATGTTATATTCATGTATTCTTTCAAATATTCTACATAGCACTGTTGGATGATCAACCCTAGTCTTTGATTTTCCAAGAATGTCATCGATATAGTCTTCAATAATGTCATACATCATATCATGAAATATGATGGTCATGGTTATTTGGTATGTGTCCCCTACATTATTAAGACAAAATGACATAACTTGATAACAAAATGTTCCCCATATAGTGGTGAATGTTGTCTTTTAATGGTCTTCTGGTGCTATTCTAATATGGTTATACCCTAAAAATCCATCCAGTAATAAAAGCATTTCATAACCCATTGTGGAGTTGACTATCATGTCAATGTTTGGCAAAGGAAAATATTAATTGGGGAAAGATTTATTTATGTCATATAAATTACTATAAATTTGGATTCCTTTTAGCATTTTTTTTACTGGTATAAACTTTGATATCCACTTTGAATAGTCGATCGACTAAATACATCCTAATTCTAAGATTTTTTCCAACTCTTTATTCAATAATACAAAAATGTGAGGAATCATCTTATGTAGCTTCTATTTCTACATTTTGGCATAAATATTTACCATAACAAGGTGCATAACTAGGTTAGGGTCCAAACCTAACATGTTAAAATATGCCCATGCAAATATGTCATGAAATTACCTCAAAAGGGGTGTAAGGACTTCACATTCTTTCTCAGTAAGGGACACACCTAGCTCGATCCACTTTGTGTCATTTATGGACCTGATGTTAACCTCTATTGTATCTTCTACTATAAGGGTTGAACCATCTTCAAGGATATTGGTCAAATATTTGAACTAATTGGTAACGTTAGAGTCCTCTCTTAGGACTAGCTCTTTGAGCTCCCCTAGGCATGATGAATTAGATTCCCCTAATGGGAGGTTTGTCCATGTTATAAAAACTATTAGAAACCCATGAATTATTTCATCAAAATATTATTGTTCTTCAAAACTAAACTTATACTCATATATAAGTTCGTCACTAGTGGTCTCCTGAGCTATACTTGAAGAAGGTTGAACGCCCCCATCTAGTGGCACCTAAAATAGGTTTTTATCACTAGATTGGCCTTTCTCCTTATGTTTTCCATAGTTAAAAATCACTTCAAAGAGGTTTTCAATTTGTGACCTCAATGTTTTATTTATTTGATTTTAGTTACAGGGGTTCACCCACTCTCCAAAGTAGGCTCCAAGATCCAACTTGATTGAGAACCCTAATTTATGGTCCTCCAATAAAACATTATATTCAAGGCCTAGAAAATTTTAGAAAGCCTCATCATTTTAAAACTCGTCAATTTGCTAGCACATTGGATTCTTGTTGGTCCTAGTCTATCAATTGGGGATAATACAATGAAAGTGGATTATGATGAATGATTCGTCTAAGGGTACAAATATAATGAGAGTTAAACAAGATTGTCTTTGTTAGGTCATCAAAAAGGCTATGATAAGACTCTACTTCACTATTGGAATCATCATCACTAGTTGATGGTGATCAAACATGAATAAGTTACATGGGGTCACCCCCAAGTAGTTTAAATCTAAGTATATAGGGCCCTTTCTTTCTACTCATGGAAATTGGATCAAGTGTTCCTCATTGATGTAGTCCAAGGCCATCTCCTTCATAGTCTTGATTATTCATGATCCTATTAGGAATATGATAATCTACATTTTCGTAACAACTGACTTGCTTGTCATTATGCAACCATGATTCATTTCCTATGAAAGGGTCCTATTCTAAACCATATGTCAGTACAAACATGATAGGTCTTGGACTATACTCTTTACCTTTTCCATTTTGTTACCATTTTAGACAAAGTGGCTTCGCTTTAGGTCTTCTAAAGTACTTTGGGTTATATGTAAGGTTTACAATCTGGAAGGCATAATGGGTCAAATATTATCTTGGGACATTAGGAAAGATGGCATAATGATTGGATATCTCAATAAATGACATGTGGGAAAGGGAATCAAGGGTATTAGGTTCAATGTAATTACCCTATAGAAAATCAAGTAGTATTTCCTTTCCCTTATCTTTCTTAGCCATTGGATTCATGTCAAAAGGTAATTATAGGTATTGAACTCAACTTACAGGTATTTGTAGTGTTTGTATGGATGCAAATCTACTGTTATATTAAATTCCATCCTTAAATGGGAGAACTTGATACACTCATGTAACATCAATGGAACTGCATGAATTTCATGTAACCAAGGTCTTCATATAAGCATATTGTATGACAAATTGAGATATAGCACAAGGTAAAGTGTATCATGGGTCAATGACCCAAGGATAACTAGTAAATAAATGGTGCCTTTAGATTATTGTTCTTAATTATCATAGGTTGTGATGGTTATCATTTCTTCTTGTATATCTACCATCGTGTACCCAAGAAGCTTGATGAGATTTAGAGACACTATGTTTAAACCTAATCCATTGTCTATAAGGACACGTTTCACTCTATATCTCTTTACACACACTTTGATATATAATGGATTATTATGTAGTGGGCCAAGGGATGACATATCACTTTGGTTGAAAGTGACTTATTGGGCTAGCGCTAGGTGTCAAACCAAATCTTGGAATTTATCAAGGAATATATCACTTGAAATAGTGGTTTACCTAAGGAACTCATTTAAAATGTTTTTGTGGACTATTGACATATGTAACATATCTAAAATGGATATTTGTGTTATCATATTTTGTAATTATTCCACAATGTTAAATGTATTATATTGAATATTATTAAATGGCTTATTTTGAGGTATAATGATTGGTTGGGTGATGGGTGAAGTGGTAGATCGTTATGGGCCTTCAATGGTATTCTTTGACCTTTGAGTTATGATTCCATAATTGGGATTAGATACATGACCATGATTGTTAACAAATGATGGTGATGGTAGGACACTAGATAGGATAAGTTTTCATTACTGGTGTACTTGTGTATGGTCACCAGATAATGATGAGTTATCAGTATAGGGTCTAAACTTAGTAATACCTACTTGTTGATATACTTGTATGGGGTACCATGTCAAGGAAGGATTAGCATTGTTTACCAAAGTTATTGATTGATTGATATTTAGTCTCAAATTGATGGAGATGGTGATAATATGACCTCCTACAATATGGCCTACAACCCTATTATAGTCATTTGTAATTGCATGGTAGGTCCATTGATGGTCATTCTGACTTTGGTTCTGTCCACTATTTAGACATTGTTGGTTCTATTGTTGGTTATTTTATTGAGTTTGTTGGTTTAGTCTTGGTTTTTAAAACTATTTTTTTTGGAGTTACATTGGTCATCATCATCATTGTAATTGTTCTTGTTATTATTTCTACTATGGTTAGTTTTTATGTTAGGGAAAGGGGTTTTGATTCTAAGGGTTTGATTGGAAATGGAAGCACCTTCATCCAATGTTATCTGCCCATTTTCAAATATATTCTAAATCAAATTTTTAGTTTTCACATAATAGTGTAAAATATGTTTTTTAACTTGATGATATTCATAGAATTCATTTTGGTGGTACCAATCAAGATAAGGGATGTTGTGAGGATAATGTTTCGATACAAGATAACTAATAAGATTATTATTGGTGAGATTTATAAACATATATTGAATAAGATATCTAAGGTCACTAAAAATGTGATGAGTAAGCATCTTTCTCCTTAGGTGAGGGGATTTTAATGGTAAAGGTTATTACATTTGTCGCATGGACCTAGGATGTTGCACTTGTTAGATTTACTAAAAAGGTTGTTGGTTAAGATTAATTTTTATATGTTGTATGGGCTGAGTAGATAGTGTCTACACCATTTAGACTTAGTTACTACATTTCCCATAACATTATTATTGCAATTTAAAGTTGTAGGTCTATCATTGTTATTAGCCTATAACAGTTGAGACGCTTGCACTTGGACTTATGCTAGTTTTAGTTTTGGCCATTTATTTTATTGGTATCTTAATTTTGATTTAATTAATTAATATTGATGATCCCCTTGTTGTTAAGATCTCATTTTATCAACAAGCCTTTATCAACAAACCTTTAAAATTATGTGCACATTACAGTTCTATATGATAGGATATCTCACTATGCAACTTTTTAATAAACAAAACAATTAATTCTTTGTTTGGTAAACTATAGGTGAATCATATTGTAAGGTATATCCATCACTATAGATAACTTTCAAATATTTCACCAACATTTTTCTTTTCTTGCATTAAGTTAACTAGTGAAATCTCAATCCCAAGATTTTATGACAAGTGTTACATAATGTTTTTTGAAAAATCATCAAAATATGATACTAAATTATTAAACAAATTTGAAAACCACTCGAAGCCTTATCCTTATAGAATAATTTGGAATAATAACAAAATGTATATGTTATTATATGCCACTGGCTGGAATGTAACAAAGAACTCAATTAAATGAGCCTTTGGATCACTTTTTCCCTTATATTTGTCAGATTTTAGTGCTTTATATCCTAGAGGAAATTTTATCTACAAGTAATCCATGTTAAATGGATAACAACACATATCATCCAACATAAATTTATTTAGTTTGTTTCATGGCTTGGATGGTAATAACCACATCCTTTATCTATTATAGTTCTTAGGCTAGGAAACTAGAGGGAACATTGGTTTGAAGTGGAATATCGACATGGGTAGATGGTTGAATGGTCACAAGTCAAGCAATTTGACCAGGGTATGATGGAGGTATTTTCTAGGGTATGTTGGTTTGTTTGAGTAGTAGACTAGGAATATAGATACATGGATTAGGGTTTTATTATTGAAATTGCACAGTTGTTATATTCTAGTTCATATTGGGTATATAGGCTTGATTTTGAGGATTTTGAGATTGGGATGGAGGAATATGGTTGTACTATGCCTATTGAGGTTAAATAGGGACATGTTTCCAAATAATCAAACCTTTTTATTGAGAGGGTACTTATGAAACAAGACCCTATCTTTGAACTAGTGGCATGTTTTACACAAAAGGCAAAGGTTGCCTAATCAGTACTTGAAGAAGATTGGAACCTCTTTGTTACACAAATATTAGTTAGGAAGTGGATTCACGTTGGATATTTGACATTTTTTGAATACCAATAGTCATATGTTATTTATTAGACATCATTTTGCTTTGAATTAGTATATTGGTCTACCAAAAAAGAGGTATGTTCACTACTACGTAGTGAGGTAGAACATTGGTTGTCCCTATTGAAGTGGCAATATGTTATTCCTCTACTATGTTGATATGTTTTATTATGCCTACTATTATTTAACACTACACATTACTTATTTGGGAGGACTAGTATTTTACACATTATGTTATTGAATCACAACCTTGGTTGTTGGCTGGCTACCTAACCCTATTGGTTGAGTGCTTGGAGAACCAGTTGTTTGAGGATTAGTGGTAGTAGTTAGTCAAGGTTGGGATATAGAAAATCATACTCATTGATTTGGAAAACCACTCATTGTATTAAATAAAGGTAAACTTATTTATAGATTAGTTGTTTGTGTACTCACACGACTTTGGTTTGGATTTGATGTTACTTATGCATTGTCCACTATGTTTTGATCAATACTCTATATAGATGTATAAGACACTTATTTGATGGTTGGCATATGAAATAAGTTTTCAAGCAAAGTTTTTTTCATGAATGGGTCTACACCTTGATTGTCTTGACTACTAAATTCTATTAACACTCGTATTGAAGGAACTAAATTTATGAGAGGCCTATTTGGCATGGTCATCTGAATAAAATTGCATGCTAGGTTTAAATAAGTTTGGTATGTTGTCTACATATTTACAAATTTATCATCCATGAGGTCCTTTCCTTTAAACTAGGGTCCTAATGTGTCATTTGAACTAGAGCTAAAGTGTTGGTAGAAGAAGCCTTTTATAATATAGTATATTGTGAGGCATCCTTACTAGACTAGGAAAATTTTCATGAGGGAAGTATATCAAAAACTTATCCCCTACTTTCATATCTATAACCAAAATGTCATCTTTATTTTATAATAAGTGAAACTAAAATAGATAAGGATCATATATGGATGGTGTATTAACACAGTACGGTTGTTAAATAAATGGTTCTTTAACTGTAGGTACCACATCTAAGTATTTCTCTATTTGTTATTCATTCTATTCTGAGTATGGAGGCATGTTAACCAAATAGTATGTTTGTGGGTCTTTATTTTGTACCCTTTTTTTTAATTGTCATCATATGGATAAGGATCTATCTCATAAGCAATATTGTGTGCATAGGGGTCTTGAACCATTTCTTCTTTTGTGATTAAATTACTAAATTATGGATTATACATGAGGCCACTAAAACTATGGGAAAATGTGTTGTGATCCATAGTAAATGTTTCATGACCAAAATGAATAGATTTATACTAACTATAAAAAGCAATGTCTAAAAAGAGATTCAAAATTGATATAACCTAGTCAAAAGGATGGGCATGTATATTCAAAAATATTGATGCAATGATTTGTGATAAAAAAGATAATGTCAAATGTCCAATGTTACAAATTCTCATAAAAATGTCAAGTATATGGACCAAAAATTATAATCCCAGGTTCTACGATCAGAGTGTTTCAAATGAGTCTAATCTAGGAAAAACAAAAGTTGCTAGCTCTTTTGGCAAATGTATCATTAAAATATATGCTCAAAGGGGTTGTACTAGGAATTTTGGCCAAATGGTGTCAAAATATAGACCTTAAATAAAGATGAGATATTTAATCTAATAGATTTGAAACACTTTTAACAAAAACATGCATTTGAATCCTGGATAGTAACTTGATCAATAAGTATGAGCTATCAAATATAATATACTTGGATATAGTTTGTTTTATTTGAAATAATGGTACAAAACTAGACTCTTTTGACCAATAATACAGGAAAAAGTGAAAGGTGTAACTTTACTAGACAAAGGCTCACAAATAAAACTTTAATTTCTTTAAAATTTTGTAAAAACTTGGACTCTATGCAAATAGGCCTATGAAAGAAGTTTTGGAATAATTTGAGCAGTGTAACAATGGTAAAATACTCAAAATATATGACAAATGATTTTATTCAAGAATCTAAGGCAAAATGGTATAACATGAATTTGGTAGTGTAACACTACTCTCCTCAATTCAAATGAGATGCACAAAAAGATTAATAAAAACCTAAGTCGAATGGTGTTCCATCAAAATAACTCAAGACAAATGGAAAATAAGAAAGGTAGTACAAAATGTATCCTAGGAATCAAATCATGAATAATACTCAAGATGACTTGAGTTTGACTAAATGATGATAATGATTATGAGTCTAAAAATGGCCTTCAATTCAAATTGAAAATTAAACCTAAGTTACCTCATGTTTAGTGAAAATGGCAAACCCACTTAACACATCAACCTTATAAACTTATAAAGGTTAAATTTTGAATTTAAATTATCAATGAAGGACTTTATAAAATTGGGAAAATGGTCTAGACTCAAGTGGGTAGCATAAATGTACCAAAATGGAAGATATGACACAAATTTTATGAGAAATTTTTGAACAAGGAAAAAGATGATTTTAACTTGGGAAGCATAATGTTTCCTTGTTCAATAAATGTGTTGGACAATATGTTTAGTTATGTAACAGTTTTTTAACAAATTTTTTTGACTCCAAACAAGACCAAGTAATCTAAGACAAAATAAAAATCAACTAATTAATCATCCTAAGCCCTAAAATGTTAAGGTTGCATGGTATATTTGAAGTTTGTCTCTATACATACACTTGAGAAGAATAATTATTTATCCGAAAATCAAATCATATTATATAGTAGGGTTTTTCCACCCTTTTATCTCATGTGATAATAAGGTTATATGTACCTTTAGGCACACCTTACATCAACAAGTTTTTGAATGTTAAGATGGATCAAAAGCATATAACATTCACATCAATATACAAAAGAAGTGCATGTCATTTGGGTTAGCATCATATGGATTATTGTAAAAGGGTCTTTCCTTTTTTACAGCCACTACATATGTCACTCACTCAGTGTAGTGTGATCTCCAACATGATCAAACAACCTAGGCTTAACTTCTACTAATGGAGATGGTTAAACTACTCAGACCATCATCGTTGTTAGCAGATCCCAATTTATATACCTCTAATGGAGATAGGTTGAAGATGATGTTTGGAGTCGAAGCCTTGGGTCAAAAATTTCATATAGGTAATGAAGTCCCCCTCACAGGCCAAGATGCAATGAAATAAAAACTAAGTAATAGAGATTTATGGTTATTTCTAGATCACCCAAACCATATGGGTCTTGGGGAGAGCCTTCACAACATCTATTTTACACCTTTAGACTAAGAAAATTTTAAAAGAAGATAATGCTTTTCATCGCACAAGTTCCCTATAGGGGATGTGAGGAGAGCACACATGCACAAACTCTTTTTTACTCAAAAAAATCTAACTAAGCAAACAATGATTAACTTTCATAAAGAAAAAACTTGAAAGTGTGTTCAATTTTATATCAATAAAATGAATATTTAAATTTTTTCTTTATCCACTTGGCCTTAAGTTGAAAAGAATTGAAATAACAACAACAAAACTATTCAAGGAAAAACCCTAAAAAAATTTTAAGCACCAAACAAAAGATTCTTAAATCTTTTTAAGAATCCCAAAAGAGATTTAAAAAGATTTAATTAAACATGATTCACACTTTTCAAGTAGGCCCTACAAGGAAATGGTCAGAGTGTTATTTAGCTTTGAAGCACTTTTTAAAATGAAATAAGTAACTTTAAGAATTTAACTCTTGGGTTCACATACTACAATCCCAAAACTCCACAGTATAATAGCACAACTCTACAAAATCATGATTGGTTAACATAATATTGTAACTCACAAGTTATTGAATAGAAATTGACAATTTTGCTACTCTAACAGACAATATCACAACTAACAAAGAAAAAATACAACTTAAAGAGTTGCAGTATTATCTCCTAACCCTAATGGCCTAGGCTAACTACGAGAAATATAAATATAATACCATCACTTGAACCAATAATATCATAACTTAAGAAATTATCATATTGTAATATCATGAATGTTGACTCATAGTATTGTAATAATGTAACTCAACCTATAGTTAAAGAACATGCCAGTCTCAAAACATAGTTAAAATGTAATATCATGATTGAATGACAAAATTTGGATTGCATCAATTGTGGGATTGTGTTCCATAGGACATCATCCAAATCCACATTGACAAAACCATTAATTCTAAAAAATGGCTTTTTGAAAAAAAATTTCACTCTATTTGTTCTCAAACTCCAATATTCTACATGAAAATATTTAGTGGGTTATTTATAGGAGCTATTTGATCAAATTCATGGGGATAGGTCCCAATGGGTGTGACATTATGTGAACTAGGAATTTGACTCAAAAGAGGGGGTTTGATCAAGTGTTATTTTAAAATGAAAATAACACACTAACAAGCATGACATTTCTAGGCCTAGACACTAGGGGGAGCTTAATAATAGACATACATGTGAAAGCAAAAACTAAAAACATGAAATAATCATTCCTTCATCATTTATGGAACTTCTAAATGGTTTGTAGAGTGGCGTTCTCATCTTGTGCATCAAAGAGTATTCATCAATGGATTTGCTTGGCCCCTTCTCTCCTTGGCACCTTCGGCTTGTCTTGGATTTGGATTGGTTGAATAATTTGGCATAATAACACTAATTTTATGAGGCTTTGGAATCATTTTTTCATTATAACTTTACACTATCCAAGATTAAAATTATGGTTGTGAAGTGTTGTATTTATATATTTTTACAAATGATCCGAGTAAACCTAGACCATTCATCTCAAAATAGATATTTTTGGCTAGGAATCCATTCAATTTTGGATCCTAAAATCAATATATGCCCTAATAAATATTTGGGGTAGAGAGGAATTAAAGAGGGATGGGATGGATTAATCAAAAATTTGTTGTAATTATGGCTTGTGGATGCCACCCCATTTAATAATGTCTTAGATGATGCAATTATTCAATATCAAGTTTTGTTAATGAAATATTCACCAAGTTCCATGGAAAATTAACATATGCTCTTGATTCAAATTAATTAACCTTAAACATGATTTATCAATTTTGGTGCAAATCTTAGCAATTCGTGCGCAAATTAATCAAATTATAAAAATGTCATATTATTAGCTCAAAATTTGACTAAATTGGAATTAGTATATGATGTTAAATGTCATGCAATTGTTATCCCATTTAGGATTTTTTTGACACAAAATAATAAAGGCATTTGTCTCATGCAATATATTTGGTAGAAAAGAGCAATCTAGAGTATCTAGTTGTGAAATCATCATTTTGACTTTAAATGATCTGATCAAAGTTAGCTATCTAATAAAATGAATTGCCCTATTTAGAGATAAATTGGGTAAAATTGGTAATCATATATGATATGTTCATATCATTTAACATGTTTTACTGTTTTTAGACCATATTTTACATTGGAGGTTATTGGTGGCTAGTTTTAGGTATCTACATAATGTGTTTACAATTGGGATTCGATTAATCATATTTTATAACTCAATTTTTCATACTTGTATTTAAATTATGTTTTTTTGTATATTTATACCATACATTTTTATCATGGTCTATTCATAAGTATGATGCATAATGTTGCATGCTACAATAAAAATAAGACCAAACATATACCAAATAGTTGTGCCAATAATATTTCCATTTTTATTAATAGGCACACCCATACAGTACCAAACCCAAACAAACTAAATCACAATAACTATACTACCTAATAATAAGGAGATGTATCTCCGAATGAGCATATATTACAAGTCATAAACATGAGTAGATAATTACATTCTAAGATATCATATATGTGACATACTTGTAGTAAAGGAAAGAGCATCCATGTACATGTTTTAATGAAAAATATGCATAACATCTCAAATTAATCACATCTAAACATGAGACCATAAAAAATAATGATAAATCATGTAATGAGCATCACATGCATATCAAAAGAATATAAACAATCTATATTCAAAATCATAGGCCAAATAGGAATGTCATATACATCAAAACTATATACAAGCCATAAAGTAAAAATACAAAAGTGACAAAGATCTATATAATATCAGCTCTAAGTATGAGAATCCATGGGTCATCTAGGTGGTGTTATTAGTGGTCCTAATGGTGGAGGCAACTTTGGCTATTGAACTGAATACCCTGAAGTTAATGCATGATGTGTACTCGATCTAGATCAAGAGGACCTAATACAATATCTTTGTGTATCCCAAACCTCAAACATAGGCATTTATTAGTCACTAAAAATTATGGTATCATAATTTCATTAATAGTATGAGGTCTCATATATTATCTCATATGGTTTCAAAAACCATCTTGGAAAATTTTACCGATATTCTTACAACACATGCCTCATCTCACTCATGTCAAAGCCTCTAAACATCTGACATATCCTAATTCATATTTGCTATATCTTTATCTCTATAAGCATATAAATTTTCATGTACATGTATCATTTATAAACACTCCACCTTTTTTGAGTCAATTCATGACTAAAGGGTTGTAATATGGCTATCCTTCAGGGTCACCTATACATGTAACTAACTCACTATCCTCTTTAAGCCTTCAATCTCATAACATCCCCACTAGGATTTACTAGAATAACATAATTTTTCTTTGAATTATATCACACATACTATTTCATTATATTACACTATGAGAATATAATTAGTGATATTACTATACATATTAATTATGTTAAACATAAAGCAAACATGTAACATTTAATAGTTACTAATCACTAGCATCACATGAAACAAAACATAACTCAATATAGAAAGTAATTATATGTTTCTATCCATGGTTG
>JARHVA010002710.1:1125000-1130000 GCA_037957365.1 Torreya grandis | reverse complement strand
TCTAAATTAATCTAAATTTACTATTTCTAGTTTATATCCAATTTAATATATGGGGAATAGATCTAAATTGTTACTATATTCATATTTTAGTTTATCTATAATATATGAAAATTGTTATCATTGTAGCATTATATCTAATCTAGGTTGGGGGTATAAGTCTAGATTATCTTAAATGGTCCTTATATATTATTCACATATATTTGTGGTCTCGTAAGTATTAACAATAATGAATTCAATAACATAACATAGTCATACTACAACATTATATACTAAATGTATGTATAATATCCACATTGTAGTCATAAAAAATTATTTCCACAAATAAGTATTAAACTAGACTAACACACAACTAACACACATAATCAATTATCTAAATTTAGATAACTTAAAAAATTTATTAATGATAACAATTAAAATAATCCATATAACATGTACTAACTAATGTGGTGTGTTGATTGGTTCTAGTCATTCCTATATCATCTATAAACACTTGCATCTACATCATCCTCTTCAATGATGCTCTCCCTCTGTCTTGCACTGAGGGATGAAATTATCTTGCATCCAACTCATGAAAAGAAGGTATTTAGTATATAACATTGTAATATATATCATAAAATGATGTTGTAATAATAAATTAACATGATCATAATGTAAAGGACATACAATATATCTAACCTATAAAAATGTAATCATGTAATCAAAGTAACATCCAACTACCCCATAACAATATACGACTTATAACTTAGTTAAAAGGTAACTAATAAATTTAAAAACTATAATAATCCATGGATAATCAGTTAAATTGTCTTACTTAAAAATCAAGATGTGACATCTATATACATATACTATTTTTAATTTTCATCAAATATTAACACTTTACATCTTACATGAACACATCAAGAGTCAATCTCTCTCAGTACATGCCCTAAGGGGTGCATTGGGAAAGGGGTTGGAAGACTATTGGTGCTTCATAGCATTATTTTTAATTTTTTCCACATTATTACCAATCTAACTAGATCCTAAAACCATTCCCTAAGATACGTTTCCTCCCTTAAGTATTCCTCTACTATTTTCATATTTTTATCCCTCCTTTCTTATCTTTAATTCCTTTTGGATAGTCAATTGTACTATGTTGACTAGGTTGATCTAGTAGAGTTTAAGGGTATTATTTAAATTTTTAGCTTCTTATCCCTTTGGCTAACCTATTTCAAACCTATTAAATTATCCCCAACAACACATTGGATCAACTAGGTCGACCTTATATAGATAATGTTAATGAAAGGATTGACGATAAGATCTACCTATATATATAAGATCATTTCAGTCATTATTTATATGTGCAATTAAAAGTTATTATTTGCTCGCATTTCATTGAAAACTAATTTTCCACCATTCTAATTAAGGAGACTTAGCTAAGGTTTCTTATTTGGAGAATGTAGTCTTGTGCATAAGTCTTGGATAACTTGGCCTTTCTAAGTGATCCTTATAAACCATAACAATATCTTGTGAAGCCCCTTTGGCCAAAGGAGATATTGAGTATTGATAGGTTCACATTCATGTAAGTATATTCTCACTATTTTCTCCTCTCTTTTAGTAGATAAAAGTATCATAAGTATTGGCTCAAATAATATTATATTTCATATTTTATGTATTAGAGTGTTACTCATACTTACTTTAATTGAAGCTCCTTATACATGTTTGTTTTATTATTTTGAACACCCACTTTGTTCCACAAGATTTGGTGTGCATGATATTATATTTACTTTCTTGTTATTATAATACAGTGAATGTTTCAAACCTTAAGACTCCATTAGGGTTGTTGTGAAATTATCTTAGATTTTAGGCTTTAGAATCCTTACTAGCATGATATGTTTTGACGAGTGATACCCTAATCAGGTCTATCAAATCTCCATATTAGTCACTCTCTCGATTAACAAGTGTGTATCCAGTTGGAAGTGTAAGTATGATCTATCTTCTTCATGCTAGGATTGATTTATATATACGATACATATATTATTCCATGCATTCTGGTGAACTTGACATGAATCCTATCCCACCACTAGTTGGATTGTCTTCATGTTTCTATTTTTCTTTCTTTTCATGTCAGTATTAGCATTCACTTTTACTTCACCTTCATATTAAATTCTAGTGAAACTGATGTGAAACTAAACTTTCCAAGATTTCTTTCACTTATTTCATTATTTTGATCATCATTTTGATCATATATTTTGATATACTAGATCAATTCTATTGACCCAACAATTTTTTATATGCACAAGTTTCCATAAATAGGCAACTAGATTGACCCAATTGACCAAGTACATGTTTTAGCCTTTCAAACACCTAGTTTAGCCTAATAGATTGACCCAGTCAACCCCTTATAGTTTTAGTACTTTTCAGTAGGTTCTTGTATAGATTGATCAATCTTGTTGACCCAATTTATATGTTTCTCAAGTAGACTTCAATGTTCTTCATAAACAATATTATTTAATTACATCTCCAATTGACCAAGGTTCCTTATTATCTCTTTGATTCTCTCTTTTTTATCTTTCCTTTCATAGTTTGTAGTCTTTAAAACTTCCCTTGCACAGTCAACTGGATCGACACTACCTACCTAGTTCTATATTATGTATGCTATTTGAATCAACACTACCAACCCAATTAATTTTCAAACCTTACTTCTAGAGTACAGGTTTAGCCTTATTTACCCTAATATATATATTTTTCATATAGTATTAACACTATACTCTGTTTCAAATTAAAATGAACCACATAAATATTAATAATTAATTGACATTTATTTTCTTATTGCTTGCATGCTTATAGTATTTTACATAGTCTAATTAGGGGATTTTTAATTAATCACTTAGTTTCACTATTTCTATTTTATGCACACATGACCAAATCACAAAAACATAAACTATCACTTTAACATTTTGTCTACCCTAGGCCAACCTACTTGGATTTCATCACCAACGGAGAAGATGACTTGATGTTATGGTCAAGTTGTTGTCACTTAGATTTTCACCCTATGAGGAGATGAAAATCTCTCCTCATCCAAGTGGAACAATGGAATCACCTCTAATTTTATGGGTAGCCTAAGGAATGAGGTGACTCTCTAGATAGGGCTTTCTCCCTTGTTATACCACTTAGGATTGAACCTATAGCTAACATTTAGGGTGAAAAGGGAGAGAAATAATTTAAATCAAATATAAAATAAGGAGGTGATACACCAAATCAATTTTATGACTTTCAACCAATTTAATTCTATGCTTGAGATCAAGTAACAAACTAAAAAATACACTTCTTCAATCTTCCTCTTCTCACATCAATGTTTCATTGTGAGGTCATGAATGAATTTAAAAAGAGAGGAGGACTATAAAAGATGAATATAATGGAAATAATCAAAATAATAACTTAATAAACATTTCACATCTCCTAAAATACATTGCATGCCCTACAATAAGTTTTTTAACTGCAAACAAGGTGAAAGAATGAGACAAAATGCTAAGAATCAATAGTCTTCACTAAACAAGATTAATTATTCAATTAGAACATAGTAATAAATAGTAATTAAGATTAAAAATTATTCATTTCACTAATCAAAAGGTATAAAATTAATCAAGGCTTCACCATGCTCAGGTGGAGCATCTTATATAATGTCAAAATGGCCAACTCTTATAGAGTTTAAGAGAGGAACAAATAGAAGTACAAGGGTCAAAAGGGCACTTGTAAAGTTGAAAATATCATTTATAAATTCATGAAAATATGATATTGGTCAAAAAATTCAAGGTTAGGATCAATAATTGTCAATCCAAGTCATCAAAGTTATGCAAAGTGGCCTAAAACTCCTTTTCTTGCATAGAAAACTACATTCATGATTAGGCCTATTTGAGTGACTTATAAAAAATAAAAGGTATTTAAAATGATTTTAATAGAAGGGTAGGATCTCATACATTCCTCTACTTTCATTAGTTGTATGTTTGGTCCTCTATAATCACCTAGAAAAGAGACATCATCACCTAAACTCTAGAAACCTCCTTCTCATGTACCTAACACACTTGTCTTGAAATTTGGCATCATTTACCCATTAAAATCCATGAGATAGATTTAAATACAATTATAAATACCCTAAATGGCCTTTTAATCATTAGGGGCACCTTAATATGACTTTACTTGAAGATTTCTTCTCTTCTTTCTAGCTTACCTAATATGCTATATTTGACTGGCTGTGTTGAAGGACCTATTTGAGGCATTTAATAAAATTTTAAATGAATTATAATCACATGGACAGTTATATAAAGTCTCAATACTTCCTAAAACCTAAAAAACACACAAAATGAGGAGAAAAGGCCTATTTATACCTCCACCTGTAAAAGTCTGTACAAATAGATAACATGGTTAGGATATTAGGTGATTCATATCCAAGTTTGAATATTTTTCCTGATCAAACTAGTCCATTTGGTGGCATTTCCAATTCCATTTTACAATATTAGTCCTTAGCAAGGGTTTACTAGGGTTTTAGGCATATTTTTGGTCTTAATAATTGTTCATAATGTTTGTACATAAAACATGAGAGAAATTTACAAAAATATTTCCTATGATACCCCTACTATCACCCCTTAACTCCATTGTCTCCCATTCATATCTTGGTGAAAGATATGAGCAATTTAAAACGGGCACTCGATCTTGTCTTCATGTTTCCTTAGATGCTTGATGGGTTCCTGAGCCAAAAATGGCTTCATTAATGTATAATTTTATCTCAAATATATTTAACACATATATCATGGCTCCCTAAACATGTTTTCACTCATGGTAATGCTCCCCTCAAGCTAGAACTGAGAGTGACCTCCTATTTGGCCTCTAGGTTTAATCATGATTACTAGGACTATTCTATCTTCAGAGCTACAAAATGGTTTATTTAGGGTTATCTTTTCATAAAATATCTCAAACACATCTAAACTCATATAAAAAACATGAACCATTAGTTTCTAAAATTG
>JARHVA010002710.1:1087500-1117500 GCA_037957365.1 Torreya grandis | reverse complement strand
AGATCAACCCAGTCAACCCTATGTAGTTTTTAGGCCCTATTTTTTATTGGATTGACCCAGTCAACCCTATACTATCTTTTACTTTCCTTGTTTATCAATCTGATTCCTCATCTCTCTAATTTTGCATTCTATTCATCTCTCTTTAGTCTAAATAAAATATTGTATCAGAATCTTCTTAGATATATTTAATCCATTTATATATTATATGGGATTTTCATTTCTTCCTATCTTTTCCTCCCAAGACCACCATCACTCTAGGGGCACTTCTCCTCCTCCTTCATCCAAGAACTGCAATATGGTGCAAATAACACCTCATGATGAAGTTGATGGATCTGACCCTTTTTATACTTACAAAGAAACTTCTCAAAATCTTCAAACTAATGTAGGAGTAATTGATACAAGTTTACTTAACAATCCCACTAACAATCCATCTTTTTCTAATCTTCTCCCTAATACCAATTTGAGGAGTGCTCCTGCAAACACCAACCCACCTCCTAATACAACCCAAATTTTAGCCCAAGTTATTCAATGAATGAACATTATGTAATGTTATAATACCAACTAAATGATGAAATTTCAATAACATCTAATCAATGTGGCTAATCAAGCTCCAACTATTCATCCTCAAGCTAATCCTAATTATATTCCTCCACATCTTAAGGATTCCTTAGGTAATGTTATTCCCCAACCCATAATAAATAATAATATGCTTCAAACCATTCAAAATGAGCCTTTATCTCCATTCATTATTTCCATTGATACTAGTAACATATTTCCAACCATCAAATATGATGGGACTAAAGACCTTGCCTCATTTCTTAAAGCCTTTGACAAACTTTACAAAGAGTGGATCTAAACTAATACATTTACCACTAATAAACTCTTACTCGAAAATTTTACTAGTGATGTATTATAATGGTATAATCAACTACCCGAACATTTTATTTGGTAACTTGAAGATTTGGTTAATCCTTTGGTTATAGAGTTTCAACACAATGATCTTCCTGATAATTATTTTAGCCACTTCATCAATACTAAGCAATCTCCAAATGATTCAGTTCATGACTTTATCAATATATTTAAATCTTTAGCTCATAAAACTAATCATAACATCAATGATGATAATCTATTCAAACTATTTATCACGGCTTTAACTCCCACTCTCCAATATAAGATTTGAACCTTTGCTCCTCAAACACTTAATTAAGCTCTTGATCAAGCTAAGTGTTAATAATATTTTATGACTCAAATAAAAACTTATCCTAAAATACTTAAAGGATCTTTCCAAATATATAATGTTGTTACTAGCAACACTCTACAAACTAAACAAGGATTTTCCAAA
Organism: Torreya grandis; assembly: GCA_037957365.1. Classification (NCBI taxonomy): domain Eukaryota; kingdom Viridiplantae; phylum Streptophyta; class Pinopsida; order Cupressales; family Taxaceae; genus Torreya; species Torreya grandis. The sequence goes on along the minus strand of JARHVA010002710.1, from coordinate 1,116,158 downwards.
ACTAATATTCTCTCACCTTCTCATACACCTCTTTCATTTCAACAAATGAAATAAGTTTTACTTCCCTCAATACCTTTCATCTATCCCAATACTCCTAAGTGGTATGACCCTAATATATTTTTCTTGTTCGATGTTGACATTGGGCATTCTCATGAATATTAGAGAGGGATCAATAAATTTGTTTTCTCCTATATGATTAATGACTCATCCTATAAGGAAGCTATGATTAATCTTTAACATCAAGAATACACTATTGCTTCCCAAAAATGATAGACTTTCAAAGCTTCTACCTCCAATAGCTAAAAAATTTACTCTAGTAATCGAGATAATGCCAAGGATGTTTGTTCCATTGATGCTGATTATGAACCAATATTATAACAACTCTCAATATTTCAACACTACCAAGGTCAATTATCATCATAAACCAACTCACAAAGATCTCATTACCAAGCCTAAAAATCCATCTTTAGAAGAACAATTTGTTAAAGATACTAACACCTCTAATATTGGTTCAGAAGCACCTAAAGAATAACTTCCTCCTTTTAATCTTCCAACCAAATCTCTACCTTCCAAAAAAAAATTACCTTCTTAACATCATGTTGGTTCTTCGAAATCTCATTATAATTTTCTTGAGGAACTCATGTCTATGCCTTGAAATATTTCACTTATGGAGTTAGTTCACACTTCATCCTATACTCATAAATTCCTTATGCATCAACCTCAATAAATTAAAGATCTATACTCCATAAATGAATAACCACATTGTATTTATTCTCAACCTAATAATTTCAATATGATTTAAATCTCATGTCTTTTCTCCAAGTCCTCTATTGAGTTTCTTGAAGAGGACATGATTAATTATGAAATTTTTTTTTGTGTCGATAATCTGCCAATCTTTATTAAATTTTCCATTAATACCACTCTTATCAAAAAATTATTAGTTAATGAAGGCTCTAGTATTAATGTAACATCATTGTGGCTTATACAACAACTTGGTTATAACAAGGATCATCTCAAACAAAATCATCTTACTTATCATGGTTTTGATAAGACAAATCAAAAGCCACTTGGTTATATTTGGACTCCATTAACCATATGACCTAACACCATTCAAACCAATTTTATTATCCTTGATCTCTCTTTATCTTACAATATCCTTTTTGGTCATCAATGGACTCATCGAATGAGAGCCATTACTTCTTCTAGTAGTCAATGTATTAAATTCTTAAATAATTGGAAATGGTACAACCATGAATTTGATCCCAATCCATGGAGTATCAAACTTCTAAATCCTAAATCTCAATATCATATTGCTATTAATTCTAATATTAACAATGCTCATTTAGCCAAGTTCATCAACATGAGTCTTGATTTACATGTTACTCTTATGCATTCTGATGATGATGAGCCCAAAAAATTGCAACATAATTGAAATACTACCAAGTTACCTTCATATATTTTGTAATAGCTTCCTCCTTCTCTATTACCAAGAGAGCATACCATTCTTCTTATTCATGAGATTATCAACTTTCCCCCTCCATGTAATGATCAAGAGCCTTATTTACTAGAAGATGCCTTCATTTGTAATGATTTTAGGTGGCTAAATTATTTCAATATCCTCTCATCATGTATCCTCATACATTCAACAATATTGGGATTGCACCTTCTGAAACTCCCTCTGATTCCAAATCTTGTATGATTTCTCCAACATATGATGATAACTATATCATGGCCTAACCTCAATCTAGACACTTATAAGTCTAGGATTACTAGGAAAATTTATCCCAAATCCATGCTTTTAATTAGTATGTGCATAACATTTATGTGGATTGTACATTAGATCATGAAGGTCATGTGCCTCCTATCAGTTTTGTTCTTATTGATACTCCTTAGGTGGTAGAGCAAATTATGCCTTTCAAACCTAAAAAAATATTTACATCTCCTTTACCACCTATAAATATAATAATTACATCCAATCCTTCTCTCATCATTGAATCTACCAACACTCTGATCTCTTCTACTCCATATACTTATTTTACTCTCAAAATTAAACTAGATGTTAACGCAATTGACGTAAACCAAATACATTATGATTCTAATTTCCATGGCAATCAAATTCTTGATCTTGAAATAGATGTCAAATATTATTGTCCTCTTCCTATCTTGCCTAGCTATGAAGCTATTCTTGAGTTACTTCATGCCTAGGAACCTCAACTTCCTCAACAACATCATAAACTTGGAAACCTTAAAATTAAAACTCATTGCTTAAACAAATTTAGTTGCTAGCATTGATCCTAAAACAAATCCAATTTTAGCCTTACCTCATGTACCATACCAATTTAAAGATATTAATTCCATACTTATCAAAGAAATAACTCACATCAAATATGGTACTCCATCTTATCCTCTAATGATTATTGTTTATCAAGAGCTTTCACTGTCTAAACAAGATCATTTTAGACTATTCTCTGACAAATATTATGATGCTTTCACTTATTCTTGTAAGGACATGCCTAGAATTGACCATATAATTATGGTGCATAATATTATTACTTAACCTAAAGCTAAGCTTGTACATCAAAATCAAATAAAATTTCTACCTAAAGTTTCAACATTATGTCATAAGGAAATCATCAAATTACTTGATGCTACATTTATCAAACTAGTGGATTATTCTGAATGGGTTTCCAACATTGTTTCCATTTAAAATAAAGTCACTATGGTAATTCATATTTTTATTGATTTTTATCATCTTAATCTTACTTATCCCAATGATAACTTCCCTTTACCTTCAATTGATGCCATCATCAATTCCACTATTGGTTACAAAATGTTATCTCTTATGGAAGGTATTTTGGGATATGATCAGATTCATATCAATCTTGAATAACAACATAAGACTACTTCCACCATGGAATGGGTCACCTATTGCTATGTCAAAATTCCCTTTAGCCTCAAAAATGTTGAAGCTACTTATCAAAATGTAATGACTCACATCTTTCATTATCTCATTCAAAAAAAAATTGAAACCTATGTGGATGATCTTATTTCTAAATCCAAACATCATAAAAATCATCTCTCCAATCTTGCCATCATCTTTGATCATCTCCTTAAATATAAAGTTAGACTTAATCCTTACAAATGTGTCTTTCAAGTCACATCCGGAAAATTATTATGATTCTTAGTTTTCTTCTATTGCATTGACATTGATCTTACCAAAATTAGTGCTATCACCAACATGCCCATTCTTCAATTTATTTTTGACATTCGTACTTATTTAGGAAATCTTGGGGAAATTAGACAATTCATCCCCTAAATTGTATATTGAATTCACTCTATCAATTCCCTTCCCAAGAAAGGTAATCCTTTAGAATTTATTGATCCGTGTCAAAAATCCTTTGATAAGATGAAAGAGTCATTACTTGATCCACCTACACTTCATCCTCCTTCCAATGATAAACCTTTGATTATATATACTTCTTCCACACCTAATTCAATTGGGGTAATGTTTTCTCAATAAGATGATATGGGAAGAGAGTATTTTATCTACTATGTTAGCCAAGGAATCATCAATTATGAACCATGTTATACCAATATTGAGTGTGATTGCCTCACTATCTATTTTGTGGATAAAAATCTTTGTCACTATATGCTTCACACAACTACTTATGTCATTGTTTATCCTGACCCCCTTCATCATTTCTTCTCCAAATCTTTTCTTCCTAGAGATATAATTGGCAAATGAATAGTCTTTTTTATGGAATTTTATCTTTGCATCATAACTCAAAAATCTATTAAATGGAAATTCATAGCTAATCAACTTGTCACAACTCCCATTCTAGCCACTTCTTCCCTTCAAGATGACCTTCTTGATGATAATATCCTTTACATTAAAGGTCTTAATCAACTTATTTCTATTAAAGATTATTTTCATATATTTACTACTAATCTTAAAGCCAATCAACTTAAAGAATCTTCAATTTTAATTTGGTACTACTAAACCAAAAGTAGTTATCGAGGAGCTTCTTGAAATCAAATTTGACTTGCACAAGTATACTTGGACCCTTCACTTTGATGGTGCTAAATGCCTTCAAGGAGCTGGGGTAGGTTACATTCTCATGAGTCCTCTTGATAAGATAATTCCTTAAGCATTCTACTTAACCTTTGATGTCACCAATAATACAGACAAATATGGAGATTTTATCTTAGGCATGAGAGTTACTCTTGATTTAGACAATAAATATCTTCATGCTTTAGGTGATTCTCAACTTACTGTCAAGTTAGTGGTGATTATCAACATAAAAGTGATAACCTCATCACCTATCATCAAATTACAACCACTCTTTCTATGTATTTTATCTCTTTCACTATTGAGGCTATTCCTAGAGATCAGAATTCCATTGTTGATTCTCTTGCCTCTTCATCTTCTCTATTTTATCCACATCAAGTATTATTTGATGCCTCTTTTCTTATTTAAATAAGAAAATGTCCATCTTCAATTTAATCACAAAATTAGTTTATCTATCATATTAAGGATATTACCATTTGACAAATCCCTTGGTATAAGGACATCATTTAATTCTTATAAAACGTAATTTATCCTCCTAATTTAGAGTCTAGTGAAAATACATGTTTTATAAACAAACTTTCAAGTATGTATTTTGACACAACATCTATTACTATCATAATGCTAAATGTACCTTTCTCCATTATGTTATGAAATATGAGTATCCTCTTATTCTCAAATAATTACATGGGTGAATTTATGGTGGTTACTCTAGCAGACATGCTACAACACATAAATGCCTACATATGGGCTATTTCTAGCCTATTCTTGAAAAAGATGCAATTAAATATGCTAAAAAATGTACTTCTTATAAACTTCATGATGATTTTATCTATTCACCTCCTATAAAAATTCAAACTATCAAATCTCCTTGGCCATTTTTCATATGGTAATTTGATCTCATTTGTAAACATCCACACTCCCAAGATGGGCATGTTTTTATCATCATTGCTATTGAATATTTTACCAAGTGGGTAGAAGATATGCCCCTCATTAACATCACTAGTCATATCATTTCCAAATTTATTCTTAACTAAAATAGTGTTTTCTTTGGCATTCCTCATACCATAATTTTTGACAACGGTGGTAATTTAAAAAATAAACATGTTAAACAACTTTGTAACATCTTCAAGATCAATCACAAATTTTCCACTTCTTATCATCCAAAATGCAATGGTCATGCTGAGGCTACCAATAAAATTCTCAAAAAACTTCTCTAAAAGACAATTTTTGAAACTCACATGGATTGGCATATTCATCTTTACCCTTAACTTTAGGCCTATCATACTAGCATACATACTGCCACTAGGGTAGCTCCATTTTCTCTAGTTTATGGTTCTGAGTCGATCTTTCCTTTAGAAGTTGAGCTTCCCTCCCTTCATGAAATTATTCTCGATGAAGAATTAAATTATTATATCCTTCATTCCCTTGATATTATTCATGACTATATTATTTCCACCTTACAACATAACAAACATGTTAAAGTTCATAGTTTTAATGTTGGTAATCTTGACCTTAAATTAGACTACACCCATGACAAAGAAGGTAAATATACCCAAAAATGATGGGGCCCATAATTTTTAAAATAAATTCTTAGTCCAAGCACTTAACATCTTGAAACTAATGAAGGCCATGTTTTCAAAGAGCCCACCAACAATTAATTCCTTAAAATTAGTTTGCCTAAATATTTGCTTCTTGTCATGTTTTCTATTTATATATATCTAGTAGCTTTTTTAGGTTACCTAAGCATGGTTCTCTCCCTCTATAGCATTTCCCTCTTTTTCAAAAATGTTTAGTCCTCCCTTTTGTTTTTTTGGTTTCTTATTGTACCATAGTAATCTTTATCTTCATGAATTTTATATTATTTTTTGCACCCCTTGAAATTTTCTTTTATGAGATTATTTTTAAGACCATGGATAGGTACAGACATTCCTCACAAAACCACCATATTTTACATATTTTTATCCTTCATTTTTTCTAATTTCCAATGTTTTTTTATCATCTTTTGGGTTTTTCTTTTGTGAGTTTCTTTGTTAGACCACATATAAGACCTAGCATCCCTCACAAAATACTACTATTTATTTGCTTACCTCACTTTGATTTTCTCTTCCTTGTTGGCACCCTCGTGGATTTCTTTTTTATGATTTTCTTTGTAATACCTTGGATATGACTTGACCCTCCTCTTAAAATTACCACCTTTTAATATTTTGGATCCTTGTTCCCAAACTTTAACATTTGCTTCTTTTACTAGATGAAATCTGCATAATAATCTATGTTAACATGTTTTCCTCCATTTCCCTCTTTCTTATGATATGTAATCACATTTTACTATCATTGTATCCATTTTTACCCTTTGTCACATTTTTTACAATTTGATGTAATTTTAATTTCTATATGTGTCATTCTTTTATATTTCCCCTTTCTTTCACTCTATATTGGATAAAAAAAGGTCAAAGTCAAGATAGAACTTTTATTTCACTTATATTTACGAGACTCTTAGACCCCATTCTCTTTGAAGCTCTCTCTCTCAGAAGTCTTATCCTAAGTATTCAAATGAATGTCATCTTTAGCATCCATATTTAGTTTTCAAAATATGTATGGAGGAGGAATAGAAAAATCCATCAAGAAAGTTAAAGCCAAATAATTTGAACACAAAAATAAATGATATTTAAAAGGAAACATAAAAATCTCAAAAGTCTAATTTAAACCAAAAGACAAGATTCCAAGCAAATCTCCTCTCTCTAATCGAAACTCAAACTCTGAAATTGGCCTCACATAGAGCCGAGGTCCTTTGAGGTGCATTAGGCTAGTAGATTGGAATAGTGGAATTCAAAAAACTCTATGGTGTAACTTAATTTCTCATTTAAGTACCTAATCTTCATAGTAGACTAATGGATCTATAAGTGGTCCTGAAGAACATGGAACATGTCATGGGGAGGTAGATTCATTTTAGTTTTCATCCATATAGCCTTCATGGGATGATCTATATACTCCATTTGTTGACCTAAGACATGTGTAGCTAAGAGAAGTTTTTCATAGTCCTTAAGGTCAATAGTCCTCTTGTTTAGATAAACCTAATTTTATTATCTTGACTTCGATAAAGAGTTCCTATACCTTGCTTTTTCCTTCAATCTCCCCTCCATCCATTTCATTTCCCCCCTTCATAGATAAATTATGATTCCAAATATGTTTTACCATCTTCTTAATTCCTTATTATTCACCTCTTAAAAAACATTTTAGCACTACTTTGTTTTAGTTTTATCTATCCTTAGAGTGAAACAACATGTTTGAACAAATATGAATTCTTCTTTCCTTTTCACCATACATCTACATTTATACACTTACTTTACTTTTTTTTACCAATTATTATGATTTTTCTATCTTGAAATTATGGACACCTGAGTTTATACCCTTTTTCCATTGTTGAGTGAGTTTGGCATGTTACTTCTCACTCATCAATGTTGTTTTCCCTTTTATGCACCTTTTTCAATTAATGAGTGAGACATGTATTTTTACTAATCACTCATCAATGTTGTTTTACCATTTTATTTTATGTATATTAAGATTGATTTATTTTTATTTTACCATCATTTTTGACATGTATCCTTGGTTTGAGTTTACCTTTCTTACTTAAGTATCGCTCATTTAATTTTTTTGGTTTTTAGTAGCCCTAGATTTTTAGTTACCTGATTTACTCATGTTATTTGACTTGGTTTTTTGGAATAACATAGCACCTATCACCCTAGACTACCAAATTTCCCAAGTACATCCTATCCTCATAACACCAGTTATCTTGGATTTTCTTGCATTTGTTTGTTTTTTCTCTTTACTTTTGTATTTTTGGGTTTGTCAAAAGTAGTTTATGTGCCCTACACAATCAAAATGAACAACATAGTATACAACCATTCCATGATAAAGGCAAGTCAAGGTACACATCACATTTACTTTTTAGTTATTTATTTTTTAGATTAGTTTCCCTTTTTAGGAATTTAATTTTAGTTATTTTTTAATTTAAAATACAACTTTTTTTAACATCAATGTTTTGTGTTACTATGTTCTTTATCTAAGCACCATCCCCTGTTACATCTTAGTCACACATGATGATATTTGAGGGGTCATATATATACACATTATAGTTTTAAATTTTATCAAATACTAAAAAAATTTATCTTATAGGAACCCATAAAGACTCAATCTCTCTAAGTGCACACCCTAAGGGGTACATCAGGAAAGGGGTGGGTAGACTATTCATGCTTCACAAGATTGTTAAACCATTTTGACACATTATTACCAATCTAACTAGATCATAAAATCATTCCCTTAGATACTTCTCCTACCTTGAGTATTACTCCAACTTTTTCCTAATACATCCCTATTTTATTTTCTTAAACTCCTTTTGGGCATTTAGTTGTACTAGGTTGACTGGGTTGGCCTAGTATAGTTTATGGGTATTCTTTACTTTTTTATCTTGTTATCCCTTTAGCTGACCTAGCTCAAACATAGTAAATTATCCCTAAAAACACACTAGGTCAACTAGGTTGACCCTATACAAATGATGTTCTCAGAAGGATTTAGGATAATATCTACCTATATATACAATATTATTTTAGTAATTATTCATATATACAATCAATAATTATTATTCACTCATACTTCTTCACAATCTATTCTTCCAACATTATACTTCAGGAGACTTAGATTAGGTTTCTTATTTGGATAATATAATCTTTTTGATAAGACTTGGATGCTTTGGCATTTTCTAGTGATCCTTACAAACCAAAATAATCTCTTGTGAAGCCCCATTAACCAAAGGAGAGATTGAGTCTCGATAGGTTCACATTCAGGTAAGTATATTCTAACTTTGTTATCCTCTCTCTTCGTAGATATTAGTAACATAAGTAATTATTTGAATAATAATATCTCTCATATTTTATCTATTAAGGAGTTACTCATACTTACTTTAATTGAAGTTCCTTATACATGTTTGTTTTATTATTTTTAATCTCCACTTTGTGCCACAAGATTTGGTGTGCACTAGATTAAATTTACTTTATTGTTATTAGAATAGAGTGAATATTTTAAACCTTAGGACTCCGTTTGGGTTGTTATGTGATTGTCTTATACTATGGGCTCTATAACCCTTCCTAGCATGATATTTTATGACAATTTATCCCTTAATCAGGTCTAGCATATCTTCATATTAGTCATTCTCTAGCTTAATAAGTGTATCCTCAATTTGAAGTATATGTTAGATCTATCTTCTCCAAGCTGGGATTGATTTATAGACATGATGTATTTATTATTACATACAACATCCTTCCCCCCTAAATATTGTGATTGTCTTGATGACACTTATTAAAATAATAGTTTTGAATAAAAACATCACTTATCAGAAAAAATAACATAGTATGTAGCATCAAATCAAGCAAACAAATGTGAAAATAACTTGTGGAACTCATCATAGTCCTCTCAATTATAACTCTCCTCAGACTATTAGTCCAACAATACCTTTCACTTTGGTTCTTCTCTATTACATTATTGAAGATTACAAGTGTCAATTACTCTAATTGGTTTTACCATCAACACCCCAAGACATAGAACTTGAAAATCATTCTAAGCCACACATGTGAGTGATCAACTATATATATATATATATATATATATATATATATATATATATATATAAGAAACATGGAAGACCTTATTAAATAGAGCTAGGGCTCATGTTAATACAAGCCTATATGCTATGGGATTGACCACTTCTAAAAACTTAAAGGGTCCCACATATTTTGATGTAAGTTTAGATGACTTCCCAAATTTAATCGAGCTCTTCTATCACTTAACCCATAATAATACTTTCTCACCTCATGAAAACTAACAAGTTATTCCCTCTAGATCAACATAGATATTGTAGCTATCATTGGCCTTAGCCAATCTCTACCTGATTGATCTAACTTGATCTTTCACTTATGATAGCATCTCATGCCCAAAGAATACCCTATCATCAAACTTATCCTAATTTATTGGTGTCTTGTACCTTCTTCCATATAGTGATTTAAAAAGTGCCATATTCAAATATAATTAGTACAAGTTATTATAATAAAACTCAAAAAATGGAATATATTCCTCCCACTTATATTATTGATCCATGCAATACATACTAAGAAGATCCTATAACACCTAATGAGCTAACTTAGTTTGATCATCACTCTATGAGTAATATGCAGTACTGAAGTTTATTTGCATACCTAAATATTAATTTAGAGTTTACCAAAACCTAAAATTCATCCTTGGATCATGATCTAAAATTATTTTCTTTGTAAATTGATTCAACTAATACACTTAATTTATAAATTTATTTGCAAGAGTAGGTGTATCATCTATCAAATTAATTACTATTAAATGTGTTACTTTGGTTAGTTTTTCAACTATAACCAAGATCACATTGTAACTATTTCATGGAAATGGTAAAACTTGCACAAATCCCATAGTGATCACCTACTATATCTATTCTGGTATATCATGTGGATACAATAGTCTAATTGGATGCACATGTTCAGCTTATACGTGCCAACATTCCATACAATGTGACACAATGTCCACAACATTTTTGTGATTCCCTTATAAAAATAAAGTGGTCTAAGCTCTACCATGAGATTAGTTACTCTTGGATGTCCTAAATATGGGGAATTGTGTAGTTCATTTAGTACTATTCTCCTCTAATTATCTCGATCTAACACACACATGATTCTATTGTATCATAGGAGACCATCATTATCTATTATGTAACATTTATACCTATGATTATAAGCATGTTTAGATAATGATTTCATAATTTCATCATAGAAATCATCTCTTAGAAATAATTTGATCAATATATCCCTGAATGTACTCATAATAGTATCGACAAGTGTTATTTACCTTCTATGACTTAAGGCATAAGCTACTCTATTTTGTTTACCTTTGATATGATTTATATAAAATTCATAGTCAGACAAAAACACTAACCAACATCTCTAATGAACATTCAATGTCGTTAGGTGAAGATGTACTTGAGTCCCGAATTATTAGTCTTGACTTCAAATGGTTTTCTCAACAAATAATGCTTCTAAAATTATAAAAAACATAAATAATTGATTCAATTTAAAGGTCGGGATGGGAATAAATCACCTCATAAGGCTTCATCCTTCCTTGAATAATATTCTACCACTACACCATCTTACATAAGGATTCATCATAGTCCATCTACTAACGTATATGTGATCACTAAAAATCGACCATTGGGGTCAGAAACTCTTAGCACTGTTGTTGAAGTAAGCCTTATTTTCAATTCTTAAAAAGCTAATTCACACTTATATAACTGATAAAACTTTGATTTTTATGTTGTATAGATGTAATCATATTAGTAATCTTATAAAAAATTAGAATGGATTTCTTGTAATAGCCCACTAATCCCATGAAACTCCTTACCTCATGCACATTATTTGGTGTTGATGACTCCATAATCGGTCTTATGTTAGTCAAATCTACTGAAATGGAATCTATAGAGATAATATGTCTTAGATTCTACATTTTGTCTTGGAAAAATGTGTCTATGGACAAGTTATCATACAACTTGTACTTCTACAAACAGTACAAAACCAATTTTAGATGGTTAATCATCCTTAGAATATATAATAATTTCATCTAAAAATACCAAAACAAAATAATCTATATAATCTCTTAACACAATGTTCATGAGATTCATGAATACTATAAGAGCATTTGTCAACACAAATGGTAACAATATAAAATCGTAGTGCCCATAAGGAGTTCTAAATCCCATATTTGGAATATAATTATCTTTTATCCTTAATTGATTATATCTTGATCTTAAATAAATCTTATAAAATACCATTTCTCCTCACATCTGATCAAAAATATAATCTATTTGCGGTAGCAGATACCTATTTTTTTATGGTCCCTTTATTCAACATTTTATAATCAATGCAAAGTCAAAGAGTAGCATACTTATTCTTGTCAAAGACAATTAGTGCACCATATGGTGACATAATTAGTTTGATCAAAATTTTGGATAATAACTTACGGATTTGTGCCTTCAATTCAAACATTATATTGATTGCCATTCTATATGGCACCTTAGACTAAGGTTCTAATCTAAGTATGATATATCAAACTCTCGTTTAGGAGGAAATCCATATAGTTCTTCAGGAAACACATCATGACAATGATTAAAAAAAGGGTTATCTTCAATTATTGGTTATTTATATTCCCCCATTTCATTTATCTCGATGATAAATGCTTTTCATCTTTTTCCTTGAACCATTCTAAGATACATTGAAAAAATTTGCCAAAGCCTTAACTACCTCATGTATTAATTTATTTTCATGAATTAATTTATTTATCATTTTTTAATTTTAATGTCTTATTACTTAAATTAATATCACATGGATTAGTATTATTTTCATGGATTAACTCATTTTGAATTACTTAACCTCATGAATACATGGTTTAAATATTCTATAACTTCTTATTAGTATTACCTAAGTTTGTTTTTCTTATGTGTATTATGTCATTTCCTTTCAAAATAAGATAGTTATTATTGTGATGTGGTTCTAAACATCACATCCCTTTAATATCCTAAATTTAACATTTTATTAGTTATAAAGCATACTTCTCATTATATCACTACACACATAGATATATTTTGATCTCCATTTATCCCCTTAATTTCCTCTTCATATGAAGTACAAATTAGGTTGAGTCTTGAGATCACATACTAGTTTTTAGGCAAGCCTAATTATTTTGTAAGACATGTCAATATATCTATGTAATTTGTGTCCTTTAACAAGAACCTAAAGATTATCCATACTTATCACTTCTATTACTCATGTTTGGTTATTCCAAATCCATATAGAGGAGGAATTGAAAAAGACATAAAAAGTGAAAATCTAAATTATTTATAGAAAGCAATGATTAAAAGGCAAAAATAAATGTTCAAAAGTAAAAATCACACTAAAATATATGATTAATATATGAACACATATCCTATTCCTAATCAAATCTCAAACTCCACAATTGGCATCACAATAGAGTCAATGTCCATCGGGGTATGGTAGGCTAGTAGATTAAGATAAGAAATCTCAAACTTATCTTTATTGCTACCTACTTTCTCATACAAGTACCTAATATTCACAACAAATTAATGGTTCTATAAAGGGTCATGAGTAATGGGAAACATTTTTTTGGAAGGTAAGTCAATTTTATTTTTATTTTATATACAACCTTCATAAGTTGATATTATCACTACACTTATTTCCCCATAAATTTTGAATTTGACATCCACTAAATTTGTAGTGGGTTCCTATTTACTTAGTACATCTCATACCTACTAAGGTTTCATTATAAATTCCTATTACATTATTTTTCCACTCCTTAATTCATTAAAAAAATAATAATATTCCTCCTTAATGAATAAGTTTTTGAAACTATTCATACACCTAGGGTTTTCATTTTTATGAGTTGAAATTTAATACCTTGGATATGAAAAGGCCTTCCTCATAAACATCACCTTATTTCATAAAAATATTTATAATATTAGCATTTACCTCATTGATTTTCCTTTAGTGACTTACAATGCAAGACCTTTGATAGGACCATGCTTTCCTAAAAAAATATTCCTAACAGTTCCATACCATGATTATTCACAAAAATAACTATCAAACATGATTTTTATAACCTCTTACTTATCATCTCATTTTGCACAGTTTTCAACATTATTTAATATGTTTTATGTTTACATTTTCTCACTTTCAATCCATTTACATTTTATATGCTTTTATTTCAACACTTGATTTAATGTGTTTTACATTTCACTTTATTTATCAATTACATTGTACACACTTCTCAACTTGATTTTATATTTTACCACTTTCATTCATATTATAGACTTTTATAATGTGGATTTAGTGTATTAAATTTTTGTGATAATGATTTATTGTGTTATACATCTTTCTTCCAAAAGATCTAGTTTATCATTTATGCTTTTAAATTTTACATTTTTCTATCATTGTTTTTAATTGTGCATTTTTTCACAAATTACTATAAAAGAATCCAACAAAAATCACTAATTTTCTCATAACATATAATAAAATTTAAAACATGTGATAAAGGTAAAATATATACATCCATAACATATATTATTAATTTAAAATAATAAATAATAATTATACATGTCCATGGATCAAATGTTGTATATAATAAAACATGACAAAAGTATAATACTATTAATATCTCTATGGTTGTGGTCGACCATGTTCATCTGGTGGATAAGCCACACTACCCATTGATGCCTACTATTGTCACTTACTAATGGTTGGTTGTAATTTCTCTATTTAGGAATGGATACCCTTTAGTTTCCCTTCTAAATTGGCCACTTAGGCCTGTCCATGTGCTAGATTCCATACTATAGCCATATGAGTGACCCACTCCCTATCTACTATTTTCCTTACCTGTAAATATCCATAACCTACCCCAAGTGGTATTGGTGTAGTATGTCCTCAAATATATATCTCTCATGCCACCTCTCTAACAAATTGGAACTAACTAGCATATGTTGGGGGTAGATGGTACAACAAGGTCAACCATGTCAGTAGTATCATCATTTAAGAGTACACCATCTAAAATATCATGATGTGTAGCTCATAATACCACACCCAATTAAAAATATTCATCACGAGTATTTATAAAATAAAAATAAACTGTATATTAGGTCTCACATATATAACTTCCAAAAATAATCTATCTAAAAAAATAAAAATATAACTATCTCATACATGATAAAATAACAAACACTAACCAATAATAGTTTTCCCATCAATATAACCATGATGTACCCCCACTAGAACATGGATTTGAGTTGTTACAATACTAAGAGATAGAACTTGAGCACATAATGTTCACATTTGGATCCATCACTCTATCACCCAAATATATATTGGTTGAGCCATGGGATCTCCTTGGTCTCTTGCATCTACCAACACCTGCCAATGTCTCTATCACCATGGTGCTTGTGGTGGGAACTATAAAAAATTATTATGTCATAACAATCAAAACTTTTACATCATCCACATATTATAACCATATTTACATTTATAATTATTGCCTCATCAATAAATCTCTCTAATCTATTCCATCATTGTCATCGAGTCCAAGGACTTGATAAATGTGGCCTAATCAAAAGTACATAAATAAGTACTCCTACACCACTACTAATCCCCTCTCCCTATCATGACATACCCCATACTCAAGCACTAATATTATAACTATTGGAGGTTGAAATCCTAATTGTCCAGTTAAGTGAGCAATAGGATGTGGGTGTATCCACCATGTATACTATCTAATAATCCACACATGAGTTAATCCAAGAGAAATTATAGCCAAAGTCAGCCAACTATTTTAATTTATGCATAATGATGCCATATAATTTCACAATGAGTAATAGTTTATAGTGATGAGGTATATGGTACAACACATAAAACATCATCTAAATGGCATATAATAAATTGAGGTAAACTATCATCAACAACATGGGGTAACCAGTATATTTTATGCATAGGGAATATATCATATATCTAATTAATAAGTGAAATAATGGGGACCATAGTATTTTAACCATGAGACATAATACTATACTTTTCATGCACTAGCTATACCCAAATCACTAACTATAGGTCATATAAATTACATGGATTTAAAATAAACTGACATAAGGTGACCTCATATAGTGAAATATTCCAAACTAACTTGTGATAAAGAACACACACTTTCACAAGGCTAATAATTTCCTTGAAGATATTCATAATGGTCATTACATATACATCAAATAAGTATAAACATAAACCATCATAATACACCTTCAATCTAGTTGCCCACAAGGCTAAGGCTTGCTTCTCTACACCCATATATTGGGTATCACAAATCATGGGAGTAAAACCAATGTTAAGTCTAAAAATAACATGAACATCCTCTAACATGATGATACCCACATTAATGGTGTCCCCATCCACCTCCCATTAGAAAGTATTTGTTAATCACTCCCATGTTGCTAAAAACATAGCAAATAATTTGGCACTCAACATGATCCTACACATCTCCATAATATCATCAAAACTCAATGATGCTAAACATACATGATCATCTGCCATCAATATATTTATAAAATTAAGTAACCATGCCACATCTAATGAACACCAAATTCTCTAATATGTTTATAAAATTCAAACAACAAATCATGTATTAGTCCTTAATCTTAGATAATTAGTAAAATACACTAAAAAAAAAAATAACTACTTCATTAACCTGGTTTTATATTTTCTAAATATCCTATACTACATCAACCATATGATGAGCTATGTTGAACAAAAAAATATATTAAGTTTGATAGGTAACAAACTATATTAGCCACTAACAAAACATTAAATTACCATTGGTCACTTTGAATGTAGTTAGGTAGTTCACATAAGAAAGTTGACCAAATAATATGTAGTCAGCCAAGTCTTTCTACTACAATGACCACTTCAAATGAAGTTGACCATGTTTTAAAACTACATTGACCACCTTTTTACATTAAGTTATCAACCAATATGTACGTAGTTGACCACAATGATAATATTAAACTAGATCAACCCTCCTGTACATATTCAACCACTTATGATAAAACTACATCAACCACCTGCTATGCAGTTGGCCATCCTATTTCACTTTTCCATTTTCAACTATGTCATCCATGCCAAATCTGTTTAAATTATGTGGTGAATTTTAACCCATTTTTCATTAATTCCCTAAGCTTTAATGACCAACTTTTTTACCTACCCATTGACTTTCCTAATCATCACTCTACCTTGAAAAGCTTTAGGGTAAAATTTGCTACAGAAATTTTCTCCAATACCTATTTTTTCACATTTACCTTATTTATCAATAAAAATGAGCAAAAACTTCAAAATATAAGGCATCACTTACCTAGACCATGATTGCAATTGATGTTATGTGTCCCCTAGCTTGTGCTCCTCATTTGTGGGCCATCGTCTCTATCCTCAATATTTTGGGTAGCACATATCTATAGTTTTCTTAGAATAGTAATTTTACAAATGAATAGTTAAAAAAAAATTATATTTTTAAGTTACAAATTCTTTAACTGTAAATTATTTACCTATAAATTTGATTTATTTTGCTCATAACTATGTTTTTTATTAGAAATATTGTCACTGATGTCAAAGGTCTAGCATTATTGGTGATAAAGGCCCCATTACATTTAATGATGTTTGTAATAGATATATCTTGGCTAGTGTGAGTTAATATTTATTTAATATTAACGAATATATTTTTGGTTGCATATGAGACAAAAGAAGGGCCCATGGAGAAGTCAAAGAGCCACGGGGTAAAGACAAAAGAAGGATGGGATGCATTTTCCCATGAAGATTCATCTTGGGGAATTTCAAGAGTCACCAAGTGAAGACAAAAGAGGAAGGGCACAATTTCTCATGATGGGACACTTTGAGGAATACGAAAAGTCACCAAAGTAAAGACAAAAGAGGGAAGGACATTTTTTCTCATGAAGGGTCACCACATGACTTTTCAAAGGCAAGGATATGAAGGGTCATACAAGTTTGGTGCCATTTTCCATGAGGATTGAAGGGTCACAAAGGGGGAAGGCCAAAGGTCATTTGGAAAGCTATAAATAAAGGCTTGAGAAGCCATTTGTAATATGAGAGGAAGAGGTTGATTTGATATTGTAATATCTAGCTTAGAAGAGCAATTGTGAGAGATGAATATGATTTGTATTTATTATATCTAGCTTAAAAGAGCAAAGGTGAGAGAGAGGAAAGAGATGTAATGAACTATCATTTGTTGAGATAACAACATTGAGAGATAGTTGTGTGGTATACACAAAGGGGTTGGTGCTCCTATGGGTTGGTGCTCTTGAATAGTTGTTGGGTTGGTGTTTGGCAATGGGGTTAGTGCTCTTGTGGGTTCGTGCTCATAAATTATTGTTGGGTTGGTGCTTGGCAAAGGGGTTGGTGCTCCTATGGGTTGGTGTTCATGAATTGTTGTTGGGTAGGTGCTCAGCAAAGGGGTTGGTGCTCTTGTGGGTTGGTGCTCACAAATTTTTGCTGGGTTGGTGCTCCTGTGGGTCAGTGCTCATGAATAATTGCTACGTTAATGCTTAGCAAAGGGGTCGGTGCTCCTAAAATTTGGTGCTCATTCATATACTTGAGATTGTTCTCCATGGTTTTTCCCACATTGGGTTTCCACGTTATATCTAGTGTCTCTCTTTATCTTGTGTGGTCTTTATTGTTTGAGTTTTATTGCATATCTTGAATGTTTGATTAAGTGGAATTTGATTAAGGGAAAGTTTTATAAGATATATGATATACTGATTCACCCCCCCTCTCAGTATATCTCATTCTTACCATTTTTAATAAATCTTTTTCCAAACTATAAAATATTTAGAATCTTAAAAATGTAGATATTTTTCTACATATAACACATATTTTTGTAAAATTTTCAAATTTTTACTTTCATTTATCTTTACACTTTGTACTACAATTTATTTAACTCAACATTGTGGATTCCTATGTTCTTTATTGAAGCACCATATCATGTTATAAGTAGGTAACATGTGATGAGATTCAAGTAGGATATATGTATACACATAATATTTCAAAGTTTTATCAATTATTTATGTTTTCTCTCTTATAAGAATGTATTTAATATAAATATCTCTATGTGTACCCCTTGAAAGGTGCACTGAGAAAGGGGTTGGTAGACCTTTGGTTCTTCTCATG
This sequence comes from Torreya grandis, assembly GCA_037957365.1. Classification (NCBI taxonomy): domain Eukaryota; kingdom Viridiplantae; phylum Streptophyta; class Pinopsida; order Cupressales; family Taxaceae; genus Torreya; species Torreya grandis. The sequence continues at coordinate 1,097,246 of JARHVA010002710.1, read as the reverse complement.
ATTTTTTTTCCCTATACCATTACCTAAAACAAACATGAAATACTCTTATCCAATTCCCTACACATTAAAATACTACTTATATACTTTCCTAAGCAAGCCACTATTCAAAATATTCTCTACCTAAGCAAAACCCACCTTTTAACATTTTACTAATACATTGACCATGTGAAATCTATTATGGATTTAAAACATGTTATGAGATGTCATCAGAATAAAAAAATATAGTTTGGTGCCTAATGTATCTATTTCCTACCTAACAAAGTTAATCAAGCTGAATTCATTGGCTATAGTCTCAAGAGGGTTTATGGTCAAGTCATGGCTATAAATATCATATTAATTTCATTTATAAAGGGAGAATAAATTATTTACACATCATTAATGTTTGTAAATATGCTTATATAATCAAAATAAGGTTTAATTACTTAGGTTATTTTTAGATAAGTAAAACTTGTCTTGTGGAGGCCTTGGATGCATAGGAGAAGTCTTGTATCCTTGAACTAATTTATTCTTGTGATCCTTACAATCCACAAAAACATCTTGTAAAACACCATTAGCTAAGAGAGGGATTGATGCATGACACATTCACTTCAAAAAAGGTAAGTATACTCATATCCCTTCATATTTTGATATGTATATTTTGTAGAGATAATAGATTAAATTATATCTCTCATTGATTACATTATTTATATGTTATATTAGGTAGAATTATCTTTGCCTATCTAGTATGTTCCTCATTTGTGACACAATTTTTTGTGATGCACGAGATTAGCCTACATGTTCAACTACTATGTATGTTTTATTTCAGAGATTAGATTGATTATTATTACTACAATCATAAGATATAGCTAGGGTTATCAAAAAATGGCATTTGACTATAGGCCCTAGAAACCTCTCTTTTGCCATTGAGTTATAATATATACCTTAGTTTAAGTTTAGTAGATTCATTACTAGTCATGACCCTGATATAAAAAATTTATTATTAAGTGGATAATTAGTTGATTACTAGCTCTGATCTAGAATATTATTGAGTAGGATAAGTTATAGATATATATTATTTCTCTTTCATACAATAATCATCTCAATTTCTTGTGAACTAATGGTTAAAAATTTCACCATGTCACTATTAATTTCTAAAGTAATTTTACAATCTGTCTTTATTTTGATAATGTTCCCATTTTACATAATGAACTCTTTATCATCAAACCTAAAATATTTTCCCCATCTCCAAGTAGGTATCCCTTAAATGAACCATTTTCTTACCTTTTATAAGCTTTCAAAATTAAAAAAATGTGTCATGACATTGTTCAAATACTACTAACTGTTAGTTAATGTGACTACCACCAAATGACAGTTAATATGAAATCCTAATAGGAATGATAAGTTAATTCAACCCATCCTCATCATCATATTTAAATTACCAAATTAGTGAATATTTATTGGTGTTCACTATCATGATTTAACTCTTAATAATCATATTTACATTTTTAGGTCTATAGTTGAGCCATAATTACTTATGTCATTTAAATGGATACCTTATCAAAAGGGTTCATGTGGACTCTATTTTCAGTGTACACCATGCTCTATGAAATTTATTAAGTAGCATAAGGATGGAATTAGTCACAAATACCAAGGTCCAATAAAAATATGGGTAAACAAACCTAATGTAGTTGGATTGTATAATTAGATTAACAAATTAATTACACTTGTGTTTTTGTTATCTATGAATCCATAAAAATATGTGTCATTAACGATTGTGGGCTAAACGCGTGTAGGTACTCAATAAAAGGTGAGGTACGTGAAAATATTTTACAACCATGGACCATTAATATTTATAATAATCATAATTTTATAATGACTATGACACATTCATTATTGATTTCAAACTAATGATTTATGCATGTGAATTATTGCTTCAATTAAGTGTTTCAAAGCAAATTTTTGGTGTGTTTTCTTCCTTATTATTTTTTCTTTATGTTATCTCATGGTTTTGTGTTTATTTTATTTTTATTTTGTATTATGTTTTCATTGTGCCTAAAATATTTATGTGTTTCTCATAACTTATTATTTTTCCACTTTTTTGTAGGGTTAGATTCCACAGTCTACTGATCATGTCTCATATGGAACCAATGGTCTATAATTTTTTTTAATATTATGCTCTCCATCAATGATTTATTTCTATCTTGAGATATCTATTTATAGGTTATTTATATTTTTTTATATCATTGGTTTGCATGTTCATAGGTTCCTAATAAAAAAACAAGATGTCTATATATATAAATCATCCTATTGTAGTTTCAATAACAAGTATCAACATACATTTTCAAGTATTCAATTGTAGTTAAACAACAAATTTATATATTTTAATTATTAATGACTTGTAACATATTTTAATTGTATTATGTATAAAACTAATAACAAATGAATGATCATGTAAATGTAGTTACCTTATGAAGATAAGGTGAATCCATTACCAATAACGAAACCCTCATGCATAAGAGAAACATGATAAATACTATTCGTAGTGTGTGGCACATATAGCTACAAATCCTTGATGATTTTATTTTTTTAAGATTACTATAAATTTTTTCCTATCCCTCTTGCATCCAATTGAGAAAATTTAGGTTAAACATTTAAAATAAGATAAATCTTACATTTCATTAATCAATTAAAAGAAAAGCACATAAGCTTATTTTTCATGTTCTAGTACACCACCTATAAATTTTTAGAGTTTAAAAGTCTCAATGATACACATTCATTGACATGGTACATAATCAAAAAATATAGAGGTACATAGTTTTTAGTGTATAAATTTGATTTTGTACAAATTTAATGGCTTGTTAGTTTTTTCCCATAGTAGGTTGATAACCAAATTTTTATGAAAGAGAACCAGTCACTTCCAAAATTATATTTACTTCCTAAAAATATAAAAACAAGTAGGAGTATTTTCATCTCTTTTTGGTTTTATTAAAATATAATTACTTATCCTATATATTTCCATACTTTTAGACTTATTTTTAGGCCTAAGATAGATCTAATTATTTTAATTAGCTACTAATTCATAGATCTAGCTTGTGTCTTAGTTTTAATACATTATGAATATTTAATATTTTATTTTGTGAATTTTGGCTAACACACAACCATTATGATAATTCATGCAAATGGGAGGATGTTTTACTTAAATTAAAAGATAATATTGGGAGTTATGTTTTTGTCTTAGTAGATAACAAAAGTGTCTCCAAGTTTTTTCACACCTCTACTACTTTAGGGGTATCAACCCAAAAAATAATATCATATATTGATCCTCCAAAACTAATTATATGAACCTAAAGTCTACCACTTCAATATTATAATATGTTTCAAGGTGGTTAAAAGATAAATCCCAAGGAAACTATCATGGAAGTTATCACAAAAATAATTAAGGTGGGTATAAATGGGTACATGATGGAGGAATAGGGATACATTAATCATAATAAACTTCCAAAATCACCATAAAATGTGCATATGGATCCTTTGGTTGTATCAATTATTCAATATATTATTATAATGTTATAATGACAATGAATAAATTTGTAGGCAAGATACCACATAAAATTGCACATCACTCCAAGAAGATATCATTGCTATCAAACGTAAAGATGAGATACATAGACCTCAATCCATGAATTTAAAATATATATGATCTACTAAATCGATATAAGACAAATGGTACTCAAAAATTTAGAAATATCAAAAGGTGGTTTAAAATCATAAGTATCTACATAAAACTAGTTCATTAAATGGGATTGTAGTAGAATCAACAAGTGAAATATAGAAACAATTAGTAATTGTAACCACCCCCAAATGAACAATAATTGGTGATGATAAAAAATGAATAAAAAATAATATTGAAAAGATAAAGGTTATGGTGGCTATCCAAGTATGTATAAATACTAATGAAATATTATAATAAAGTAAAATATTAATATAAAATGCTCAATAAATAAATAATAATAATGGGGGGGAGAGAGAGAGAGAGAGAGAGAGAGAGAGAGAGAGAGAGAGAGAGAGAGAGAGAGAGAGAACAAGGAATAATGATCATTATTACAACCACATGAGTATGAATACACTACTCATGTTAAAGAAGAGTGAAAAGTAGAAACAAGAAAAGCTAATATAAGTAACCATATGGCAATGACCAGACCATTTATATGTTAAAGAATGAACATTTTATTCAAAATGAGAAAGAGGAAGATAAGCTATTTTAGAATGCATGAGGTTATGAATATATAAAATGCATGTTGAGTAATGAATCCCCATCCACACATAAACCTAATAAATAGGATCCATTTACAAGAAGAGGGAGATATTAAAAGTAATGGAAAAATAAGATAATTAATTGAAATTGACATTTGATAAGACATTAATCATCATTTTACCTAATTTTTTAGTAACCCATATCTTAATAAAATATAAATTTGATAAATTTAGACTATTTAATATATTACAATAAAAATAATGTCAATATTAATGTTAAATATAATTGAATGATTTTAGTTTCTCTAAATGGAAATGAATTAAGGGATAATAATACTTAGCTTATTTCAATTCTATGCAAGTTTGAGACTTGTGCAAGTTCTAGGAAGGGCTATAAGTAGATTATGAGTTACTTAGATCAGGAATTTGGTGTTAGGAACTACTTAGAATAATATTTTAGTCTATATATTCCTACACTAGATTATAAAATCCATCTTAATCTATGCCCATAAATCTAAAATGTGCCTCTTTATTTGAAAATAGGGCACTGTGCATAATGGTAATATGGCTATATGTTTTATATCAAGGATTTAAAAATCAAACATATTTCCATCTCTTTGAAATAGTAGAATCACTTTCAAAATTAGCTTTACGCATGATAAATATCGATAAGGTGGTTTGAATTGACCTAAAACACTGTTAAATGAATGGATAAGTATTTCCTATGTATTAATACTCCAAAAGAGGAAGGAAATCACATATATTTATCCCCTTAGGTGTTTGTGTGCAATGGTTATTCTTTAATTAATGAAATTTATAATCAATATTCTAACACTTGACAAATAGAATATCCTAATTGGATTAGGTGTTTTATAATTGGATAGGGCATATTATTTGTGAATGATTTATAAATTTATAAGTTGAGGGTACTCCTTTATAACTTTGAAATGAAATAATAATATTTATTTGTGTTTTCTTGACATTTATGGAATATTAAACTGGCTTCAACCTATTGTGTATTCATCTAGTAACTTTTTTTTTAAATTTTATCATGCCATTGGCATGTAAAACATGTGGGGTGACCCATAAATATGGATTTAATTTAAAAAATTATTATTTATTGCCAAAAATATGAGTCCATCAAAGTTTGAGTTCTATGGAATTCCATAAGATTTTGATTATGAAAAGCATGTATGAAAGATAAAAATACTGATCTAATGATTTGGTGAGACTTGTATGATAATTATTAGGATAGGCATGAGATATCAACTTCCTATAGGTGGATAATAAATGATCAATAAGGTCAAACCCATATAAAACATTTGGATAGAATACAAGGGTTTACAAGATCTATATGTGTATGCATAAGTCATGTAAATAGAATGTAGGTCAAGATGAAATTGTAAAGTCTCTAATACTATATCTAGTGTTTTAAAATTCCCCAATTTTATTAGAGTACTTAAATAAAATACAATATCAATGTAAATTGATAAATAGATGTACTCGAGTGTGTAAATATACCTTGTATTAGAGAGAAGGCTCCTAATATGTGATTGATCCATGCAATGCTATGAACATGCAATAGAATTTTTTTTTATAACGAAATATGAAATGAAAATTAATGTTTTTAAACTTAAAATGTAAATAAGGAATACACATTTAAGTAGGTAAAATATTTTTCCTGATGTTTTTTTTTCCAAATGACCATTCTTATTGAAGCATTGGAAAACTATGCTTCTTGTTGAAGAATTTGGAAAATTTGGATTTTTCATAAAGAAGTAGATATTGAAGGTGATCATGACACAATGGATAAATGTACCAAGGAAATTCCCATGGGTTAGTAAATAAATTAGTATACCCTATGGACTAGTTCTAGAGCATTGGGTAATGTTGAATGTCAACTACACTACACATTTTAATTTTTTGAACTTCAAGATCAAAGGGTGGGTCTATAATAAATTTAAGTAGATGAACCAAATGTTTCAATATGGAATTGTAAATATAATTTTTAATAATTGGTACCATCAATGCCACATCAACTCCACACTATTGAAAATGTAAAATATAATATATTTTTTGAATGAATAATGTTCATATCCAATAGTCTAATATAATTGGTGCCAACATAAAAATTGTAATACCATGTGCATGAATAGTTTTTTCCTAAAATATTGTCTAACTAATGCCAACATAATATATGATGTTGTAAATGTATATCCAAATTTTTCAATAATTGTAAAAATCTAAAAATTTGTAACTTATTTTCTTATAAAATGTATACATACACATTGCATATGTCTCAAAAATAGGATTAAATATGCAAACATTTATATATAATTTGAACCAAAATAATAATATAATTCCAATATAGACTCTATAAAACTTTTAATATTCCAAAAAATTGAATTTATTATACATGGATGCTAGAATGCCTATGACAAGCTTAGTAATATGCTCTCCTTTTATAATAATGAGTCTAACATGAAAATTACATGTCCGAAAATAAAAGTGATAACCACAACATGCAATAAAAAAATATATCATCATGTATAAGAATATGAAAAATGTTAATTATATATTATCATAGTATAAATATATCATAGATTCATGTATGAAACAAGTAGTGTAAGGCATACAATTGTCATGTCAATATAGTTATATAAAATAGACATGTAGTAATAATGATCATTAATATAATCATTGGATCATGAGTTATGTAGGAAGATTTATGATATGAATCATGTTATCACAAAAAAAAAATGGAGGTGGATGATATCCATCAACAAACCATAAAATCATAAAAAATCAATAGACAATCCAATATTTATTCACTCACAGGAAAAAGGTGTCATGGTTGTGACATAAACAATAAAATCATAGTAAATACCACTAAATGTGATACAAGTTAAGAGAAACAAAACTAGATGATTTAATATAACACAAGGTAAGGGAAAAAATAAATATTCATACAATGAAAATTAAATCAATCAAAAGTCACATAATAGTGCAAGGGAGCAAAGGAAGAGACATGAAATGAAAAATCAGTCAATAAAAAGTAACATAAGAATGCAAGTGCCTAAATAAAGAGACATATATAAGGATACACTCTATCATATATATTCAGACATTAAATAAAGATACACATAAAGAATGATCAATAATTATCCTATATGAAATGAAATAATATTGATATAGAATAAAGGAAGTTAAAATTGTCTACACCATCAATACATGTCAATGTTAGAGCATAATAAACTATCATATCTATGAGATGTACCACCAGAAATAATAAAAATCTATGTGTAATAAGTATATTTAGTCCAAAAATATAAATGGAAAAGTTTAGAGGAGGATATAAATTACAATAATGTAATGTGTGGAGTATGATGCACCTAACATTGGCATGGCCCTTAAGTGTAGGAATGTACTACATCTATACATCCATGTATTATATAGAACCTAAATTCCCTACACCCCACTCATATATATTATGAAATTCATGTGTATATGAATAAAGATAAGTAGTCTACTAAACATGTGATGTGTAGATTATGTAAACAAGAAAACATATCATTATTAAGTCCTAATTTTAGTTCTTTAAGATATTTTGATTTATTTGTATTTTAAGAATACATTCAAAAAACTATTTATGCTTCACCACAATCATCATATGGGTCTATTTATTCTAGTTCTTCTTCTTATATTATGGGTTTTCATATATTATGTATATATATTACATTTTCTTCCAATATGTATGATATTTGATGCCATTTATTTAAAGTTATATTTTAAGCATTACTTTTTTGGATGTTATTATTACCATCATGTAGAATATTGATTGTGTTTATATCATATAATTAAATTATCTATAAGTTTTGTCCAATATATCTTCCTTAATTACTTGGTAAGGTGCACCACCTATTTGGCATAACCATGACCTTTGGCTCAAAATTAAAATTTGGTAGCGTAATATGTCTAATTTACCTTGGACAATAAATAACTTATTTAATTTATAATTTTCTTGCCCTAATATCATAATAATGTAATACTAGACATTATTTATAATTATTATTCATAAATTTCAATTTGTCACCAAACATCACCATCAATATTTATTATCTTGGATGTTCATAAATTTTTCATTTTATATTTGTATCCTAATATCAAGTATAGCTTAATGATTATAATTATTTCCATAGTTGGATTACCATAATAATCCCTCCATTCTATAAATTTTAATTTTCTATTGAATTGTTACACATTTTTTATTCCATTCCCAACTATTCTAAGTTAGTCATAATATGGTTAGCCTTCATAATATGGAATACATATACGAGCTCTATCTTTATTAATTGATAATGAAAGATTTTTTTAATAAAATAATAATTGTAATATGATTCTTGGTTTATACTAATTATTGGATACCTATGATTTTATAAAATCATTTGTATCTAAGAATTGCAAATTGTATGCTAAATTTTATTTTAGACAATGTATTATAGTGTGAAATGTTCCATTGTTACCATTTTTGAGTTATTGTTGAATATTTTAAAAATTCATGATGGTGTATCTGGAATATGAGGCTTATGGAGCTAGTTAACTTTGAAACAACTATTTTTAGTATGATTAAGTTGGTTGTCTTGAATTAATTTCTTCTATTTATCCACTTGAGAGTTTTTTTGATTAAACATCTTTAATATATCAATATTATTTATAAATGAATTATCTTCAAACTCTTGTACTAATAGATGTAAATATATTAATAGACAAATATTAATCTAGATCAATAATGTTAAATTATAGCTTGAAAAAATAATCTATATATTATCTTGCATGTCATTATCATCATCATCATATCATAATAATATTTGGCTATACTAGTTTTAATTTATGAATTGACCAAAATGCAAATATATCAAATTTTATATATTTCTATTTACAATAACTTGTGGTTATTTTTTTTCTTGATTAATGTTCATATTTAGCACATTTTAATTTACTGTAGTTGACTATCCAACTTTATATGTATGTTTTTTTTCCTATTTAAACTCAAGTTGTGATGTATGCACTATATAATAATACATAGAATTTGATTTAGAATACTTTCATTATTAGGTTTGATCATATTTTAAATATTTGAAGTGGCCGTTATCTTTCAAAAATGTATACAAGTATTGATCATAGATAAATTTCATACAAATATGTAATGCATATGGTATTACTTTCATAGCATGTATCCAATGTCAAACCAAGACAAAATTGTAATAAAAATAAATTGAAATTGAATTAATATAATGTAGGAAATGCCTTGGTTGCCACTGTTATGTCTAATGATATTTATCAAATCACTTCAGTGAAATTTTATCAAATCATTTTATGATCTGGTTTGATTTTTAAATAACATCAATATTGTCACCCAATTTTTGTTAATAATGTAATGGTGAAAAAAATAATTCCTAATCCATTTACTATTGATACAGAATTGATCAATTTTATTTTATTTTTAAACTAAA
>JARHVA010002710.1:1075000-1077500 GCA_037957365.1 Torreya grandis | reverse complement strand
GTCGACTCAAACATGATAGACCTTATATTTTAAGAATAGTTTTTGAGCTTTGCCTTTTAAAAGACATGAACTAATGGTATTAATTCTTGGTATAGCATGTTTAGGTTCTTAATGGTATCATTTAAAGTTTCCATATAATTTTAATTTTTTCCATGCGTACAATATTATGAATAGGATAAGAAAGACGTATATGCTAATATTAGCCAGAGATAAAATATAATGAATAAAAAGAATGAAGAGGCATAAGCTCTTCATATGGACAAGGATATTATTTATAATTTAATGTATTAGTTATTCTTCAATGAAAATATACTTCTACTAGAATAAAATAACTATAATTGTGATAACTTGAATTAGAATGTCCACACATTTTTATTTTAAATGGGAATTATAAATATTATCATTAAAAAGAACATTATAATTGAATAAAATATTAATAACATTAGTGTAATTTAATAAAAATTATACATTTATTATTATAATAATTTTCATAATCAGTATATTACTAATAATAACAATCATGCAAATCCTTGTCATGATCACTATAATTTTCATTTAGAACATTTGAAAAAATAGCATTGTCATTTTTTCCATGAGAAGGGAGTGAAGTATGATTAATTTTAGGTTTAAAATCCTTTTTTATGAATATATTATGTGATTTTAATCTAAAAATTTGAAAAAAATTCAATGTGGTATCAAAATGGATAAACAAATTAGGTGTTGTAAGATAATATCCCTCGAAGTTGAAATAAGGTTATGTTCTAATATAAATAGATAGTCATGACTGGTAGACATTGTTTAAATTTATGGGACATATATATATTATGTTAAATGAAACAATGAGGAATATTTTAAAGGGTAAAGTAAATAAGGGAGCAAAGAGGACTCTAAGGGAGACTCCAACGTGGAATCTAGATAAGAATACAAGGGGGAAACTAAAGATTTGAGAAAAGATAACTCTAAAATAGATTCCAAGTTTTAATCTAGAGAATAAATGAAAAGAGAAGATAAATAAGTGAAAAAATATAAATTTAAATTAGATTTCAATGTTGAATATAAATAATAATTGAAAGGGGTAACTATAAATTAGCTAGAAAAGGAATTTAGGTATATGAAAATAGGGGAAGTCAAAGTACAATGTATGAAAGGAATAAAAAAGGGAAAATATTAGTATTAATATGTATAACTTTAAATTTAATGGTATATATACCTTCAAGGATGTATTTTTAAGTGTAAATACTAAATATAGGGAAAACATCAAAATGGAATCAATAGTTGTGATCAAAGAATAGTCTAGAGGAGATTCTAAGGGAGAAATACTATATGTGACCAAAGTAGAATATACTATAAATTTCAAAGGGTAACAAATATGTGTTAAAAAATAAGAATCTATATTAGTTTCCAAAGGACAATCAATAGGTTTATGTGGATGTGGTAAAGGGTAAGAAAATTTAGATTTACTAGTTTAAGCATTACTAAGATTATTTTCCAAATTGGTTAACCTTTTAATATAACAATTAAAATGCTTAGTATGAGATGATAAAAATAGAACTAGATAACATGCACCATTAAAATATTAAATTTGGCAATCCATGATATATATTCAAAAAAAAATATGATCACAAAAAAAGTAATCTATCAAAATAAACTAATGAATATGAATATACTACAAGATGAAACAAGAAATACTAAGGACTATGAATATAATGTAAGAAAAAATAAATAGTACTAAGTTGAGATAGATAAGGATTTTGGTGATTTTTAGTCTCTTAGATATACTTTCTCATTCTTTGAATAGTGTCAACCCAATGTTTTAGTGTATTAAATATAGAGGTTTAATCATGCATGTATCCAACTAACCTAAATTTTAAGGGTAAGTTTAGATTAAATTAACTAATTGATACACTCCTCGCATTTGAACCATAAATTAAATCTATATTATAGGATTTATATTCGTATAAACAAGGTATACTAGTAATTTTAGACATATTGTGAGGTATGGGGAAATTAAAATCTTTTTTTATTATTGTACTATGGTTATGAGTGTTGGGATAAAACTCTCACACCACAATTGAAATAAATATAACAAGACATAACCCTTGATTACAGTCATTGGATAGTTTTAAAACTAATATAATATAATTGATAATACAAGCAAAATAAAATGGAAAATATATTTATAATAAAGGTCCTTGTTTTTTATATTTATAAATCATTAAAATTTCAATCCATATATGGAATAAAGATATTTTATGTTCAATTGATCCAAGGTGACAAGATAATATTTTATTTTAAAAATTTAACTCAAGTTTGAGGATAATAAATCATAGATTAATGTATTTTTCTTTCAATGTCAAGAATTTACTGAGATTTGAAATAAATACTATCCCAAAAATGAAAAATAAAATTAAAAATGATCTAAGAATCATGGATTCACCAAAAAGTTTAACCATTTTTATTCAAGTTTTCTTTTAACTAATTATATTAAACTATTGAAATA
>JARHVA010002710.1:1060000-1070000 GCA_037957365.1 Torreya grandis | reverse complement strand
CGTATTCAAACCTAAATGTTAGCATGTAAAGAGGCATTTAATCCTCCTTAGACTTCACCTAGAAACTTTTGATATAATTGCCATCAAATAAAGTGGATTTTTGGTGTTGATTTATGTTGAATGAAGTCTTAACTATGATAAAATATTATCTCGGACTTGAAATGATTATATTGGTTATATGAAGTGTATTTCAAGAAATGAATTGTGCACTTTTGGCATGTTTTATTAACTAGTAGCAAAGCTTTAGAAGATTCATTATTTTAGCTTGTAAATAATAAAATTTAATTGAAATAATTGTTTCTATTCAACATCACCTTCCTTATTCAAGATTAAAATACTAATTTTCGTCTATTCTTTTTTTGAAATTTGACCTATCATTTCTATTTTTAAACTTTTAGTTGTAAACATATATTATTTTTCTTTGGATGATAATTTTTATTATATATGGTTAAAAGATGAGTTAAGGGTCCTGTACCTAATACAAAAGAGTATGAAAGATATAATAATAAATCTCATAATAGCTAACACATCAATCATCCCTTGAAAAACATAACAATCAATAGGAAATGAAGAATTTTATGTCAATCATCTATTTCTATGAAACTGCTAAAAAACAAAACAAATTAAAAATCCCTCCTAGAAGAGCCATAAGGTAGAAAAAATATAATAGGTGGAATAATAAATTTAGGATAGTGTCAATTACAAACTACCACCATATTATACTAAACCTTTGTAAAATAGATAGAAAATATGTTCTACCAATAAAACCAAACAAGAAACTGAGAATCTTCTACCAATTTTTTGCTTCCACTAAACTTTTACAAAACAACATTCTTAGATCCCCAATAAAATATAGGTCACTTCTTGTCTATCTTTTAATCCCCCACCCCCCCCCCCTAAATGGAGGGTCATGTTGGACTCAAATATTCTTCCATTTTTATTCCTCTACACTTTAGTCCACACTCCCTTGTCTTCTTTAGATTTTGTTACTAAAGGTATTAGGATTTCAAAAGAATCAAATGGCTAGGATTTATCCTCCATTAAAACCAAGCCAAAGGTTATGCCCTTATAATTTAAAATAGAGTAGTAACACAGATTGAGTTTATAATACTGATACTGGGCCCCTTACATCTAGATTTGGTGGGTCTACCTGGAAGGCCCCTTTTATGTCAAAAAATTCAGCACCAGCATCATTTAGTGTAGGATAATTAGTATCATCTAAGGATAAATTTGAGTAATCATTCATATATTTATTAGTATGCATAGTGAGATTATAAAGGTAGAAGTTATACCACCAAGAAGTTTCCCTTTATTCCTATGATTACTACAATCTCTAATCCAATACCTTGTGTTGAAATAGCTACGACAATAAAACATAATAAATAAGTCAATTTTAAAAAATAACATAACAATATAATTTTTTTGAATTATTAAAACATAATAAATAAGTCATTTGTAAATTCAATATTTTATTTTTACAATTAATAACATTTTGAAATATAATCAATTTTTGTAAACACAAATAAAATCACAGTGTTTGATATCAATAGTGCCTTAGGTTCAAATCTATAAGTTATGCTATTTTAATCAAACTAATAGATTAGGCTATAGCTATAATAATTATGTTCATTGTATTGTTCTTATAAATTTCAAAGGAGAAGCCAAGTAAATTTTAATTTTCTCATTCCCTTCATTACCCATTCATGACTATCTCAAGAATTAAATATCAAAATAGATAATATTAAAATTATATATGGTTACTATTATGATGTAAAAGGAATTATCTCTAAGTGATATTCATAGATATATTTAATCATTTTAACCTACTAGCTAGGTACCACTTACCATTAGGTTCTCACAGAGTTTAATATCTTTTTGAAGTACCATTGGGTATATAGAAAGCAAAACATTATTTAAATTATTATTTGGTATATAGTAACGTATAATATATAGAGATTATTGGTATACCAATTGGGTGATATATATAAAAATGAAAATTTTAGAGTAATAAAGGAATATTATATCTCCCTAAAACAACAAGAATGCATCTAGTCTATAATTTTTTTTTAATACACTCATATTCTATTAATTTTTTTTAAACATCTATGATGTGGATACCTGACCTGCTAAATTAAAGGAAGCAAATAAGACACAATCCAAGAAGAATAAGAATTCAAAATCAATAGGCTTAATGCAAGTCTTAGTTGATTTAAATATTTTTCACCACGTATAGGAATGAAACACTCCTTGGGAATCATTTTAAAAATTTAAGGACTGCTATAATTCTCACTCATAACTATATTACATATACTTCAAGTTTAAATGGGATGTCATGAGTTTGGATTCAAAAATATGTGCAATAAAGCTTGATGTTGATGTTTATGGTTTAAAAAATTAATGTTTATATGAAAAAACTAATAAAATATATTATTCATACATACTCAACCTACTTAAAGTATATGGAATAAATAATTTTGTTAAACACTCCCACTTTTGATCAACTGGTTGAGAAGATGGCCAAGAGAAACAATGCCTTTGTAATGGTAACCAATTCTATAGGAGAATGTATTTTTTATGATAATAAAAATTTAAGTTATTATAATAATTAATTGAATGATACAGGTAAATTAAAAATCAAAGGATGGTGTGGAAAATTTGGATAAAAATATCAAACATCAAGAAAAGTAAAATAAATAAAAAACCATTTATTTTACAAACATTGTGAAAGAAAATTAAACCATGAGAAACATAAATGAAAAATATAATCTATAATATTTAATCCTACATGAAATTGTTTTTTGAAAATAAAATAAAAAACTAAGAACTATATTCAAGAAATTTTTCTTGTGAATGTTTGCTTTCCATGTTAGATGAATTATTTAATACCTAAGAGAGTTTTATTTGGGATAATAGTTTTGATATAGGCAATGGTAACACACATCACATTAATTTAAAAATGTAATTATTTGAGTATTTTCATGTATAAGGTTATTTTATAGTTTATTTTTTAAATAAAAATGTCTACAACCTGAAGGTAAATGTTCAATTTGACTTAACTCATTAGAAGTTCTAGACATCATTCTCCAAAATGTGTTATAATGTCCTTAATAGAGAATATTTGTTTTGTATGTTGTGCTCATTTGATAATAAGGGTAAAATTTTATTATTTATCATGGAGAGGTGAGGTTCAAAACAAAATTTGGAAACATAGTTTTTATAACTTGATATGATCAAGTAAAATTACTAGAACTTAGGGGTTAGCACTTAGTTCTAGGTTTTTTCTCATCTAGAAGAGGACGAAAATCAAGAAAGTCCTCTCTATCATGCCATAGTTTCTCAAAAACACTATGATAAATTCCCGCAATGCAAAATAATGTTGTTGTAGGTTTGATAACACTACCCAAAAACATTGAAAATTTTAAATCTTACATATTGGAAAAACATCAAAAGGAACCATTACAAAAGTAAGAATCGAAAGGTGATAGTAAATTATAGTTGTCAATTTAATTTGTGTTATCTACCAATTATTTATGCTAATGGTCACAAGTAATAATTTTTTTTTTCATTTATGACTACAACAAACTAGCTTGGGTAAATTTTATGAAGAAAATGAAAAAGGACATAACAAATTTATTTTGTTTTTTGAATAATGGTTGGAAATGAATCTAAATCTTGCATTGGGTCATTATTACTAAAAAATTGGTTAATTAAAATCTTGTGTATTTTAAACATATCTCAG
Organism: Torreya grandis; assembly: GCA_037957365.1. Classification (NCBI taxonomy): domain Eukaryota; kingdom Viridiplantae; phylum Streptophyta; class Pinopsida; order Cupressales; family Taxaceae; genus Torreya; species Torreya grandis. Next base: position 1,066,261 of record JARHVA010002710.1, on the reverse strand, counting down.
GTAAAATAGAATGAAGAATGATCTCATACTCCCTTATACTTCTCAACATAATTTATTATTTGTGAGAATGACAAAAAATGTAATAAACATGGTTTGATAAAAGTTTTAATTGAAAGGGATAAATTTACATTTATAAGGAAAAAAGACTCAAGTGATATTATATATTTGTAACTAGTCACCTTTAATATCCCTAAAACTAACGAATCCATATGAAATTTTGGGAGTTTACCTCCCTTTAGTGAGACATCATCAAATTTTAGGATATACATACTACCCATTCATTCCCAAGGAAAAAATGAACAAAATAGATCACACGAGTTGTAAATTCATGATTTTGGGTTATAAAATGTCTTCAAATTCATAGAGGTTATTTGATTGAAAAATCTAATAATTTATTGTAACAAGATAATTTTATTATGTTAACATATAAAGGACACAAGTTTTCAAACCAATAATAGGAGGACAAAAGATAAAATGTATTCAATACAGTAATTTATTAACAATGTATTCAAAATGTGTATTCATTTCAGTTCTTAATGTAGTTAGTTGTAAAAACTAACCAAGGTTAACCAACCACAAAAAACATAATTTATATAAAAATAATAAAAAGCTAAATAAGAATAACATATTTGGATTATAACTGATCCAACAAACTTGCCCTTGATCCAAATGGGCATATAAGATGAAACAATTAAATATACGACTCTAAAGTCATAAAATAAACTCTAACACAACTACAATAGGCTCATTGTACCTCATAGTAATAATAAAAATTGATGTCACTCAAAAAATAAGCTTGCCATGTAAGTTATCGCATAAAAGGCCAACGAACATGAACAAATCCTACTTCTCTCTTATGATCATCCATATGGTATTGTAGTAGAACATGACCAAAGCCTATCCAACTACATCAATCCACATAAGGATCCACAAAGAAGCTCATCAAATTGGCCACTTTGAACTTTATATCGCACATTTAGCTAATGTCCAAAAATGCTAATGACATTTATTTAATAGTGAAGGTGATAATAAAACTTTTTAAAATTATATTGTCACAAATAACTAATCATATAAGAACCAATGAAATATCTTCTCTCCTATTAAGAGAGATACAAGAATTTATCCATTGATTTAAAGAAAATTAAAAAACATGTCTACTCCATGTCCTAACTAACAAGGATAGAAAGATAATATTAGAATAAAGTAAAAAAATAAGCAATTAATGCTACTACAATGAATCTTGATCTTCAACCTAGTATATCACAAAAAATGAGTGAAATAATTATAACTAAAAATAAGTTATTAGGTCCATTATTATTATATAGCTCATCCATGGGGTGCCTCTTAATCAAATGAAGTTTTAGAATAACCTAAATGTATAGAGTTTCTAGAATATATCCCATTATAATGACCTGAATAATTATATTTAGTTTTATTTTTGTGTGGAGAGATAAGTCATAGACAAGGACATAAATCCACAAGATTTCCAATAAAATCAAATTTTGAAACATATAAGATATTTCCTATGTCGCTCAGATCTAGAAGAATTTAAATCAATGAAATAATCATTGGATTGATAAGAGTGCTTATTATGATGATTGCTTTTTTAAGATCCTATAGAGTGATGATGAGAATGATGTGGTGACAATCTAGAATGGCATGTAGATTTTTTGTGAGATTATTTTAGAGATTGCTTCTAAAATTACCTATGTACATGGTGAGAATTTTTGGATTTGACCTAGCCTTTATATAACAAGATTAATTAGTAGGCTTACTCTTATTTTTAAATTGTCACTCATGTTGAGTCAAAAACTCACAAATAGATTCAAATTTTATGCCATTGAACTTATCATGAAGGTAAAATATTTTAACAAAGTTGGTATACATAGAAGTGAGGCCATTCAATGTCATGGAAAAGATAATGTCATCATCAATCTATCCACCTATAATGAAATATTATTTCTCCAATGTTTTCATCCCTAATATGTATTCATAGACACCATCATATAATAGTTTATTTTCCAGAAGCTACATAAGAAGGCCAATTTTATTATTTATATGGTGTTTTTGATATAATTATTTTAATGGTTTGTAGGATTTCCATGATCCAAATTTAAAAAAATTAATTTAAATAATCATTTGTATAGAGAATAATTATTTTAACTAAATAAGGGCACATTTGTCTCATTTTTATATGTTGGTGTAGTTGTTAGCAATTATATTACATTTTTAGTTTTTAGTTAAGGTGTTGTTGGTAGTTTCCATAGTTAAATACAAATATATAACTAATTTTGTTCCATATATTCACCTAACTATTGATCAATGATATCATTAAAGCATATTTATATCTCATATAGTATTAGAGCAAATACACCAATAAGTGATCGATGCATGATAGAGAAATTTGACTGAGTGATTGTCATAGAAGTGAATGAATCCTAGCTAGAAAATGCCAAAATAAGTAGTCACTTGAGAAAGTGCCATAAAGTGTTGGGAGTCAAAACTACACAAAGAAGGTAGTCAGTTAAGAAGAAGTGCCGACCCCTAAGACTATTATAGTCCAAACAATATGCATTTAGCTCAATCAATATTAACTAAGCAAAGAAAAAAAGAGTGAGAAAGTTTGATCAAAGTGTAATTAAATAGGAGGAGAGTGAATTTTAAGTCCAAATATAAGTGACTAATAAAAAATAGAAGTCAAAATACTCCAAAGGAAGTTGAACATGGAAGTCTGAAGAAGATATTATAATTCTAAGAAGTGAGAAAATAAATAGAGAAGGAAATCTGTAGCAATTAAAATTAGAAGCGGTGTGTTTAAATTAGTTATACCAATTGAAATAGTTTTTATTATTCCCTTAAAGATAACCTATAGAATATTAAAAATATTCAATTGTTTGAACTAGTTCACCAAGGCCATATCAACTATTTTATATCTGATGTGAAGTGTTAGGGACAAAAAATTAGAACAAATATCAATAAAGGATATGATCTAGATTATGAATTCAAAGTGAAATGACCACACAAGCATCTATGTCTAATAGCATACTGATCCCATTTACATGCCAGTTTCCATCCTTGAAAAAGGTACAATTGTTTGTACATAAAATAATTTTGAAATAATAAATACTACTTTGATTATGAAATCTTGTACAAATAAATTTAAAAAAAAAGAACATGATTGCACCCAAACTAATATTTTAAGATGCCCAATTACTCAAAGGGATAAATTTTTATACATGGAAGAAGATGATGCAAATTATTATTTAAATTGAAAAATTATGAAGTATCAGCACTTGTGTAGTGACCCACCCTACCGATGTTGATAAGCAAATAAAATATGACAAGTAGAATGCAAAATCCTTGATGTTGATTACACTCAGTGTTATTGACAAGGTTGAAAATCATATTTGAGACCCATAAACATTGAAATAAGTTTGGGAAATTTCATGTACCATATGTGAGGTGAATAATCAGATAAAGATACTCTATCTCCAATCCAAGATTCATACTCTCAGTATGAAAGATTGTCAGAAAGTTGAGGAATTATCACATCGGGTAGAATAACCACTAGTATAATTAATTGCAATTGAAGATATGATAGAGGAAAATCTACTAGTTTTGATCACATTAAGAGATATACCTTATGAATATCACACATTTGTCATCACATTGAACATCATAAATAAATTAGTGTATTTTGAAGAATTGATGAGTTTACATTGACAAGAATAAGCAATCCAATTCGTACAATAAGAGTTTAAGGATAAATCCATAACTTATAAATAACATGGTCCAAATATTTTGAAAAGAGCACCAAATTAATCATAACAAAAATAGAAGTCTAAAGAGGCAAAATGATGGTGTTGTATTTGCTACATCAATATGCATGATATTTATATTTAATAGTATAATCTATTGACAAAAGGATCATCTAGTCAAAATGGCACATCTAATAGAGATGATTCACATAAATCCAAAATATTTCATTGATGAAAGAAGTATAAAAAACATGTATCATCATAACATAAATATGATGATGAATTTGATGAGCAGGTACCCATAAAAGTAGAATGTTATGGTTCATATAAAGACATATTTCTTGTCTCCAAAAATTCATGACATATGAGAAAATTTTGGTTGATTAAGTATGATGCTAGAAATCATATGAGAAGATGAAAGGAACTATTTGTTTCACTAATGACCCAACCCATAGGATATTGAGTTTGAATTGTAGATGATAAAGAGTATGTTATTAAAGTAATTGGAATTATTACCATTCTTATTGGGAAGAGAACTAATACTCTCATAAAAGTACTGCATGTCCCTAGATTGATAACAAATCTATTATCTATAAGTGAGTTCTTAAACCATAAGGTTAAGTTGGAGTTCATGATTAGGAATGGCACAAAATCCTCTCTCCTCTCATGAGAAGGTGAAGTCATTTATAGAAATTTTTAAAGGATTGATTATTTTATTTAGTTGAATTTTCATATGATGGTGTTTCTCTCTCTGCCTCTATGAAAAAATATATTGTATTATGGTATTATTTATATGGGAACCTTTTTGCTAGTTATTTTTATTATATCAGCTCTAATTCCATGATCCATGCACTTCCTTAGTTGTGTCATTATTTACTTGTCTACTATGGATGCCTTGTTGACAAACAACATTGATTTCTATTCGAGTTGAGTTCTTCAGAAACCAAGGATAGTCTCGATGTTATACATACCAATCTGTGTGGGACCCTACCTTATTTTTTCCAAGGATTCAAATACTTCCTATTATTTATTGATGATTTTTTCACAAAATATGGATTTTATTTCTCAAGAATAAGAGTGAGGCCCTTACACACTTTAAGGTCTTATACTAGCTTATTGTCAGCCAATCAGGGAGCCCTCTTTGAATCTTCTAATCAGATCGATGGGGGGAATTCATATTAAAGGAATTTTTTTCTTTCTTGAAGGAACAAAAAATCAAATGACACCTAAATACTACCTATAATCCCAAGTAGAATGGGATAATAGAGAGACATAATCATTCAGTCATAGAGATGGGTTGTTACATGTGTTCCACTATGAGGTTGGATGGACCATTATGGGTAGAATTAATTTAGATAACTATATATCTTCTCAATAGGACAAATATAAAAATATCCCAAGATAAGACACAAGAAGAGTCATGGATTGGTCAAAAACCTTCGATATCTTAGCTTAGAGTATTTGGTTATGCATCTTGTATAGATATCCTTTATAAAAAGAGGAAGAATATCAAACCAAAGACACTCTAGTGCATTATGTTAGGGTATATTAATACCTCAAAACCATACAACCTCATCTATCCTAAGACAAACAATATTTAAAAAATTTGATACATGGTTTGTGACAAATCATCATTTGACTCATTGTCATAGGATTTAGAACATACCACCTCTCATAGACTATTCCTACAATTACATGATGATAATGAAAAATAATAGAACAAAGAAGGTGAGATGCAAAACAAATTGTTTATTGATCTTGGAAATTTGGAAAATAATTCCTCTTCAAATCAACACTAACATCGACATCCAAAATGGATAGAAATAACTAGTACGAACTTACACCTAAACTCTAATCCAAATACTTCATCAAAAGTTTCAACCAAAATATAGGCAAGAAATGAGTTTAACATCGCATTGATGTGTTTAGTAGTTGAAAACACTGAACCAGAGATAGTTTAAGAGGCTTTGTGTTAACCATAGTAGAGGAAGTCCATGGATTCTAAATATTATTCCCTCATTAAAAATGAGACAAGGGAAGTTTTTGATTTACCTATAGAAAATAAATCCATTAGCTATAAGTGGATTTTCAAGACAAAATACAAGGTAGATGGATTCATCCACAAATATAAAGCATGACATGTTGTAAAGGGATATAATTATCAAGAAGGAATTGATTATGAGAAGACATTTAAACTAATTCTAAGATCAATACTATCAGAGTCATTTATGCACTTGTAGCACAATATGGGTGGAATCTTTAATAGATGGAATTTAAAGGTGCATTTATAAATGGTGATCTCAAATAAGAATTGTACATGACCTAGCCATAAGGATTCATTGATTATCAACATCCACATAAGTTATTTCATCTAATTAAGTCAATTTATGGACTCATGCAAGCACTAATGGCATGGCACACTAAGTTTGATGATCAACTATTGTAGCATAGATTAATTCATTTCCCACCATACACAAATTTATATATCAAAAAGGTAAGCACA
>JARHVA010002710.1:1045000-1055000 GCA_037957365.1 Torreya grandis | reverse complement strand
GAAGTCCCCAAAATGTAATATAATTTTTTCATGGAGATCCTTACAGGTATAAACATTAACTAGTATTTTCAAAATAGAATATGAGAGAAGGAAATGGAATCTAGATGCCTTCGTAAAAACATACTGAGGGAGTTGCCTATGGATTTGAAGCTAGAATCAGACCAAAAATAGAAAAGAATCTATTGTAAGTGTATCTAGATTGGATTCTCATTTATAGGTTATATAAGGGGGTTAAATAAGGGGGATCAAGATTTAATTATTAAGGTATGGTGATTCAAAAACAAAAATTGAATTTGAATCAAATCCTTCTCCTTATAATAGCTAAAAACAACAATAGAAAATATCTTAGCACTAGGATAAATATCTAGCATACCTTGTACGATGGATTGATAGTACTCTGAGATCTAGGAATGGAGGTCTTAGAGATTTGGATATATATTGGAAAATATTTTAACCATTTAAAGTTAATAAATCTTTGTGACTAAGCACTTCTTTAGTTTCTTAATTGTCAAAAGTCACCATTATGTAAAAAAGGAGTTCAAACATTCAAAGGCAATAACTTTTGATCCATAGCTCCATTTGATCCAATCTTCTTACCCAAATGATTGTCTCAAAACATTCAATGTGGACATAACAATCACTTATGGATATGAGATGTTTTATATATTTTTAGAGGACATACATTAACATTTGAGAGTTTGAAATTGTAGTTTAATATTATTTTTAGTTTTTTTCTAATTGTATAAATCATCTATTTTTGTAACAAGACCTGAAACTCAATTGATATTTATGCAATGGTTTAATTTTGGTTTTTAGTTTAATTTTGGATATTTTTAGATCTATACCTATTTTGATTCAAAACTTACTAAAAATAGTAGATTTTAAAAATAATAGGTTGAGTTTAAATTATTTTTAAAGTTTTAAATTTTACATGTTAATTCCAATGTTAAGTTCAGTCTTCTTTATGAATGGTTTATAATTATTTGAATCATTCAATATAAATTGATACAGGTTATTTTTTAAGAATATTTTCCTATTGGTAATTTTATTGTCTTATTAGTATCTAGGTTAATTATTCCATAGTAGTGGAAGAAACGGTAATAAGAGGCTTTGGGGCTACTTTGGGTGATGGCTTAGAGGTAGCCTCAGTGAAAGATTTTAGATTTGACTAACTTTTCATAGCTTCCATCCCCCTGAAGCTAAGTTCGCTATCAATAAAAGGGACTAGATTTAGATCCATCTCCTTATTTAACATTTGAAGGGTTCTAGGTAGAGTTATTATTATGTGGGCTTCGTTAGCAAAAGTGTTGTTTAATGAAAATACGGATAGAGACACTAGGAGGGTGTAATGGATGAGTAACCATAGTTGTGTATTTCCAAAGCAAGTATAAGTAGGGGAGGTATAATAGAGATTTGAATTTTAATCAAGTGGGAAGAACTAGGAAGCACGAGAAGCCATCATGAGGAAAGATTGTTTAGAGAGATTCAATTTTAATGAAACTTGTCTTTTATTTTAAAAATATTTTTTAATTTTCTTTCCTTATTTTACAAACTAATTTGTAATATATTTTTTTCTCAATTTTTCCTACTTTCTAATTTTCCATTTACGTATCCAATAAAATTAAATTTTTTGTTTATTTTATTTTTAATTTTTGTTGAAACTATTTTAAAAAATATATAATATATGGTTAAAAATTTACATAACTTTTAAAATCGATAAATAGTAATAATAATAAATTTTAATTTCACACTTGTTAATATGTTACCATTATTATATTAACATATAAATTAGCCTCAAAGCTTCATAAAATTGACATAATATTGGTAGGTACTAGCCTATATGTGGACAATTTGACTAAATATTTGATTTAGTGTTAGGAATCATGCAGTACCCATTACATGAAATTCATCTTTTTACTATTTAATAATTTTACTAATAATTATAAGGGAGATAGATTAGTCAATATAAAAATATAATAATATTTTTAATGTTTGTGTGAGAGAGAGTTAAAATAAGGAATAATGATCATGATTACACCCACATGAGTATGACTACACTACTCATGTTAAAGGAGAGAGAAAAGGAGAAACAAGAAAAGGTGATATAAGTAACCATATGCCAATGACTAGACCATTTATATGTTACAGAATGAACATTTTATTCAAAATGAGAAAGAGGAAGATAATCTATTTTAGAATACATGAGGTTATGAATATATAAAACACATGTTGAGTAATGAATCCCCATCCACACATAAACCTAATAAATAGGATCCATTTATAAGAAGAGGGATATATTAAAAATATTCAAAAAATAAGATAGCTAATTGAAATTGACATTTGATAAGACATTAATCATCATTTTACCTACTTTTTTAGTAACAAATATCTTAATAAGATATAAATTTGATAAATTTAGATTATTTAATATATTAAAATAAAAATTATCTCAATATTAATGTTAGATTTAATAGAATGATTTTAGTTTCTCTAAATGGAAATTAATTAAGGGATAATAATACTTAGCTTCTTTCAATTCTATGCAAGTTTGAGACTATGTGCAGGTTATAGGATGGGCTATAAGAAGATTGTGAGTAACTCAAATTAGGGATTTGGTGTTAGGAACTACTTAGAATAATATTTTAGTCTATATACTCCTACACTAGATTATAAAATCTTTCTTAATCCATGATCATAAATCTAAAATGTGCCTCTTTATTTGAACACAGGGCATTGCGCATATTGGTAATATGTATATACATTTGATATCAAGTATTTACAAATCAAACATATCTCCATCTCTTTGAAATAGTAGAATCACTTTCAAAATTAGGTTTAGGCATGATAAATATAAATAAGGTGCTTTAATTGATGTCAAATACTCTTCAATTAATGGATAAGTACTTCCTATGTATTAATACTCCAAAAGAGGAAGCAAATCACATGTATTTATCCGCTTCGGTTTATGTGCGTAATGGTGATTCTTTAATTAATGTAAGTTATAATCAATATTTTCACACTTGACAAATATAACATCTTAATTGGATTAGGTGTTTTATAATTGGATAGGGCATATTCTTTTTGAATGATTTATAAATTTAGAATTTGAGGGTACTCCCATATAATTTCAAAGTGAAATAATAATATTTATTAGTGTTTTCTTGACATTTATGAAATATTAAACTAGCTTCAACCTATTGTGTATTCATCTAGTAACCTTTTTTTTATTTTATCATTCCATTGGCTTGTAAAACATGTGGGGTGACCCATAAATATGGATTTAATTTTTAAAATGATTATTTCTTGCCAAAAATATGAGTCCATCAATGTTTGAGTTCTATGGAATTCCATAAGATTTTGAGTATGAAAAACATGTATGAAAGATAAAAATACTAATCTAATGATTTGGTGAGACTTGTATCATAATGATTAGGCTAAGTGTGAGATATCAAATTCCTATAGGTGGCTAATAAATGATCAATAAGATTAAGCCCATACAAAACATTTGGATAGAATACAAGGGTATACAAGATCTATATGTGTGTACATAAGTCATGTAAATAGAATGGAGGTCAAGATGAAATTGTAAAGTGTTTAATACTATATCTAGTGTCTATAAATTCACCAATTTCACTATAGTATTTAAATAAAATACAATTCCAATGTAAATTGATAAATAGATGTACTCGAGTGTGTAAATATACCTTATTTTAGAGAGAAGGCTCCTAATATGTGATTGATCCATGCAATGCTATGAACATGCAATAGTAAATTTTTTTGAAATGAAATATGAAATTAAAATTATATTTTTTAAACATAAATTTTAAATAATTAATAAAAATTTAAGTAGGTGAAAGATGTTTCTCGATGTTTGTTTTCCAAATGATCATTCTTATTAAAGCATTGGAAAACTATGCTTCTTGTTGAAGCATTTAGAGAATTGAGATTTTTCATAAATAATAGAAATTGAGGGTGATCAAGCCAAAATGGATAAATTTACCAAGGAAAATCCCATGGGTTAGTGAAAAAATTCCTGTACCCTATGGACTAGTACCAGAACATTGGGTAATGTTAAATGTCAACTACACTACACATTTTACTTTTTTGAACTTCAAGATCAAAGGGTGGGCCTATAATAAATTTAAGTAGGTGAATAAAACGTTAAATATGGAAATTAAAATTTAATTTTGAATCATTGGTACCATCAATGTCACATCAATTCCACACTCTTGAAAATATAAAATATAATATTTTTTTTGCATGAATAATGTTCATATCCAATAATCTAATATAATCGGTGCTAATATAAAAATTGCAATACCATATGCATGAATAGTTTTCTTTCCCCAAATATTATCTAACTAATGCCAAGATAATATATGATTTTGTACATGTATATCCCACTTTTTTAATAATTCTAAAAATTTGTAACTTATTTTCTTATAAAATGTGTACATACACATTGTAAATGTCTCTAAAATAGGACTAATTATGCAAAAATTTGGATATAATTTGAACCAAAATAATAATATAATGGCAATATAGACTCTATAAAACTTGTAATCTTCCAAAAAATTTAATTTATTAGACATGGATGCTGGAATGCCTATGACAAGCTCAGTAATATTCTCTCCTTTTATAATAAGGAGTCTAACATGAAAATTACATGTCCCAAAAAAGAGTGTTAACCATAACATGCAATACAAAAATATATCATCATTTATAAGCATATGAAATTTTTTAATTATATATTATCATATTTTTAATATATCATAGATTCATGTCTGAAACAAGTAGTGTAAGGCATACAATTATCATGTCAATATAGTTATATAAAACAAACATGCAGTAATAACAATCGTTGATACAATCATTGAATCATGAGTTATGTAGGAAGATGCAGGAAATGAATCGTGTTATCACTAAAAAGAAATGAGGTGGATTATATGCATCAACAAATAATAAAGTCATAAAAAATCAATAGACAATCCAATATTTATTCACCCACAAGAAAACGGTGTCATGGTTATGACATAAATAATAAAATCATAGTAAATATCACTAAATGTCTGAAAAGGTAAGAGAAACAAAACTATTGATGTAATGTAACACAAGCTATGTGAAAAAACAAATATTAATACAATGAAAATTAAATCAATCAAAAGTCACATAATAGTGCAACGGAGCAAAGGAAGAGACATGAAATGAAAACTAAGTCGATAAAAAGTAACATAAGAATGCAAGGGCCTAAAGAAAGAGACATATATAAAGATACACTCTATCATATAAATTTATGCATTAAATAAAGAGACACACAAATAATGATCTATAATTAGCCTATATGAAATGAAATAATATTGATGTAGAATAAAGGAAGTTAAAATAGTCTACACCATCAACGCATGTCAATGTTAGAGCATAATTAACTATCATATCTATGATATGTAGCACCATAAATAATATAAACAAGATAAATTCATGTGTAATAAGTATATGTAGTCCAAAAAAATAAATGTAAAAGTTTAGAGGAGGATATAACTTACAATAATGTAATGTGTGCAGTATGATGCACCTAATATTGTTATGGCCCTTAACTATAGGAATGTACTAAATCTATACATCCATGTATTATATAGAACCTGAATTCCCTGCACCCCACTCATATATATTATAAGATTCATGTGTATATGAATAAAGATAATTAGTCTACTAAACATGTGATGTATAGATAATGTAAACAAGAAAACATATCAATATTAAGTCCTAATTTTAGTTCTTTAAGATATTTTGAGTTATTTGTATTTTAAGAATACATTCAAAAAAATATTTATGCTTCACCACAATCATCATATGGGTCTCTTTATTCTAGTTCTTCCTCTTATATTATGGGTTTTTGTAGATTATGTATATATATTACATATTCTTCCAATATATATGATATTTGATGATGTTTATTTAATGTTATATTTTAAGCATTAATTTTTTAGAAGTTATTATTACCATCATGTATAATATGTATTGTGTTTATATCATATAGTTAAATTATCTATATATTTTTCCAATATATCTTCCTCAATTATCTAGTAAGGTGTATCACCTATTTTGCATAACCATGACCTTTGGCTAAAAATTAAAATATGATAGCGTAATATGTCTAATTTACCTTGGACAATATATGACTTGTTTAATTTATAATTTTCTTTCCCTAATATCATAATAATGTAATAATGGATATTATTTTGAATTATTATTCATAAATTTCAATTTGTCACCAAACATCACCATCAATATTTATTTCTATAATCAAGATTTATTATCCTGGATGTTCATAATTTTTTCATGTTATATTTGTATTCTAATATCAAGTATTACTTAATGATGATAACTATTTCCATAGTTGGATTACCATAATGATCCATTCATTTTATAAATTTTAATTTTCTACTGAATTTTTACACATTTTTTATTCCATTCCCAACTATTCTAAGTTAGTCATAATATGGTTAGCCTTCATAATATGAAATACATATACTAGCTCTATATTTATTAATTGATAATGAAAGTTTCTTTTTTAATAAAATAATAATTATAATATGATGCTTGGTCTATACTAATTATTGGATACCTATGATGTTATAAAAGCATTTGTATCTAAGAATTGCAAATTTTATACTAAATTTTGATTTAGACATGTATTATAGTGTGAAACATTTCATTGTTATAATTTTTGAGTTATTATTGATTTTTTTTAAAAATACATGATGGTGTATCTAGAATATGAAGCTTGTGGAGTTAGTTAACGTTGAAATAATTTTTTTTAGTATGATTAAGTTGATTGTCTTGAATTAATTTATTTTAATTATCCACTTGAGAGTTTTTTTGAGTAAACATCTTTAATATATCAATACTATTTATAAATGAATTATTTTGAAACTTTCTTGTACTAATAGATGTAAATATATAAATAGACAAATATTAATCTAGATCAATAAAGTTAAAATTTAGCTTGAAAAAATAATCCGTATATTATCTTCCATGTCATTATCATCATAATCACATCATAATAATATTTGACTATACAAGTTTGAATTTATGAATTGACCGAAATGCAAATATATCAAATTTTATCTTTTTTATTTACAATAACTTGTGGTCATATTTTTTTCTTGATTAATGTTCATATTTAGCACATTTTCATTTACTATACTTTATTATCCAACTTTATATGTATTATTTTTTTCTATTTAAACTCAAGTTATGATGTATGCACTATGTAATAATACATAGAATTTGATTTTGAATACTTTCATTATTATGTTTGAACATATTTTAAATATATGAAGTGGTTATTATCTTTCAAAAATGTATACAAGTATTTATCATGGATAAATTTCATAAAAATATGTAATTCATATGGTATTACTTTCATAGCGTGTATCCAATGCCAAACCAAGATAAATTTTCAATAAAAATAAAATGAAATTGAATTAATATAATGTAGGAAATGCTTTCATTGCTACTATCATGTCTAATGATATTTATCAAATCACTTCAGTGAAATTTTATCAAATCCTTTTATGATTTGATTTGATTTTTAAATAACATCCATATTGTCACCCAATTTTTATTAAGAATGTAATGGTGAAAAAACTAATTCCTAATCCATTATCTATTAATATTGAGTTGATTAATTTAGTTTCAATTTTAAACTAAATGAGCAATGCGTGATTTTTATCTATTGTATGTTTTGTGGGAAAATTTCCATTTTAAAAATAAATAACTCTTTTGTTCTATTTTAATGTATTCATAATGGATGCAAAGTATGTAGTTTATGTATAATTTATGAGGTGTTTAACCCTTTTAGTTTCATTTTTGTTAAACTATCAAAATTTAAACACTGATATGTCTTGGTATGATATGTAAACATAGAAAAATAAAATACACAACCAGATTTGCTAATGCCAAAAACAAGATAAAAATGGTAAATTAAGATAAGGTTAAAGAGTGACCCTAAAAAACTCTCTGACTATGTAATATTTATGTAAGTTCAAACTATGTTGAAATGACATATAGATATGGTTATACTAAAAATTATTATTTTCAATTTGCACGAAATTTTTTTAGGAGATGGATAGGGGCACACTATAACATTATTTGTTTAATGTGAACGTGTTTTGATTGAATATATTAGGGATTTTATGATTTAGGCCTATGTGACAATTTTTGAGGAGTGATTATACATCTCTGAGTGTTTTTATGTTGTGTGAAAGACCCAAAAATATGAGTCCCTAGTCTTAAATTTGTAATAGATATATTAAATAATAAAGGGAGCAAAATGAGGTAGTAGGGATAGTTGGGATGGCATCAAAAATCCCTTATCACTAAATGCTTCCTACATAGGGTCTCAATCTAATGTAGTTATCTCTCCTAGACATGTGTGTGTAATTCATCAATCTAATTATAGATGTTATTTCACTATAGAGTACCATTGACACAAGAAAATGAGTGATTTATTAAATATATAATTTATAGATTAATTAATAAACATATATTAATGAAGCTTATATAGCATATGTATATCATATTTTTATTATATAAGTCAAGGTTATCTCTTAATGTGATGCTTGTTTATATATAGGTCTTGAGTTAGAATTAGAGGCTTACTAGTGTGTGAGAATTCTAACATGAAGAGATCATTAAAAACATATAAATTAAAATATATTTTTCATGTTGTATTATGACAAGTGTTCATTACTTGGATATAGCCACAATTATTCTTTGTTTGTAATACATCCTTGTGCAAAAGACTCATAATAAAAGGTAAATATTTAAAATGATATTGGGGATCCATTAGCTATATTTGAGAAGGTAAAATAGAAATATAAATCAAATGGAAAATCAAAAAGATAGATCGAAGCCTATGGGCTAGAATGGGGCATAAAATTAAGCGATATGTTCATCAATAATAATTTAAATAAGCAAGTTTGTGAAATTAAAATTCTTAATAAGTTTATATCATGTTTTTTTATTTTAATTTCCCCCCACTTTATTATAGTAATGCAATAAGTTTAAATAATTAGAGTAATGTAAAATGTTACTTAAGTTCACATACACACTTTTCCTTTTGATTTGAGTCTTGGTCATGTGATATGCATTAATGTGACACATGTAATGATTCCAAAATAAATTAATTACCATATTTTTAAAATTAATAATTTGAAATTTTAAATAAGGGATAACAAAGTTATACACCTGATATAGCATGTGATCTAATTTTTTTAAAGGCTTTTAAGTTTAGATAGGGGACATCCATTTTTTTATGATTATCAACTACAGAGAACAAATGATTTTGAAAGTTATAATAGGATGAGACATATGGCATTAGGTTTCCATAGACTACAACCAAACCAAGTCATGTAGATTAAAACCAATGGTGAATTTGAGATTGATCAAGTCTTAATGAGTGAATCATTTGAACTAGACAAAAAAAATTATTTCCCATCTGAATAACATTATAAGATTCAATAGAGTGATAAAATGTTGTGTGTCACTATAATAT
Source organism: Torreya grandis (assembly GCA_037957365.1). Lineage (NCBI taxonomy): Eukaryota > Viridiplantae > Streptophyta > Pinopsida > Cupressales > Taxaceae > Torreya > Torreya grandis. Next base: position 1,045,441 of record JARHVA010002710.1, on the reverse strand, counting down.
AATGTTAGAAAAAATAAAGATATATGTAACCATACAATGTTGTCAATAAACTCAACATGTCCCACATGCCATTATACAATTCAGACCACAATAGACACGTAAAGATTTAGTTTTGAAACTTTACAACTTTAAAATTTTGTGGAAGTTCTTTTTTGGAAATGCTATATCGATATGTTTGTATGATTAAGTATCATTCAGTGTATAAGGGTATTAAATTTAAAATGAAATTATGTTTAAGTTTTTCTAAATTTAAAACTTGGGGTTTGAAAAACTTTTTAATGCTTTGTTATCTTCAATTTGTTATCTTCAAACTTTTATTCAAATATCTTGCTTATAAACAATTAAAGTAATGAAACTGATGAGATGTTGCTGAGTTTTTAATTTAACTTAGTTTTTTCAATCACAACCCATGTTAATATCTTAGTATGTGATCAGATATCA
>JARHVA010002710.1:1027500-1035000 GCA_037957365.1 Torreya grandis | reverse complement strand
TATCAAATCTCTTGAAATACACACAATGGTCTGATTGACACCTATTGTAGCCATGCTCAGTCATAAACCTATCAAATATTAAGTACCATTGCCTAGGAGCTTGCTTGAGGCCATACAAGCTTTTCTTCAACCTGCACACAAACTTCTCCTTACCCTTGACCTCTAATCCTTTTGGCTGTTCCATATATATTTCCTCATCCAAATCTCCATGAAGAAGCACTGTCTTATTATCTAGCTGCTCAAGATGCAAATCCTCAAAAGCAACCAAAGATAATACAACCCTTATTGAAGTCATTTTAACAACAGGAGAAAAAATCTCACCAAAGTCAATACCTAGCTTTTGTGTAAATCCTTTTACCACTAATCTGGCCTTGTATCTCATCTATCCATTCTCACCTTCCTTCAACTTGTAGGTCCATCTGTTCTTAAGTGTTCTCTTACTAGCTGGCAATTCAACCAAATCCCATGTTTGGTTTTCTCTTAAGGACTCCAACTCCTCAACCATGCCATGCTCCCACTCACTCTTGGACTCCACCTATATTGCTTCTTCAAAACTTTTTGGTTCTCCACCATCAGTTAGCAATAAATAAAATAAAGAAGGAGAATATCTAATTGGAGGCTTACTCACCCTTTTTGACCTCCTGATGGGTGTCTGAGACTCGTCCACAACACACTGTCCACCCAAATTCTCTGACAGTGACCGACCTCGGTCACCTACAAACTTGTAATTGGCCGATGCCGGTTCTTCTTGACCGACCTTGGTACCTGTACGGCTGACGTCGGTCTCTGTATGGCCGATGCCGGTTTCTGTCTTGCCGACGCCGGTTCCTAACCTACTGACGTCGGTCTCTGTGTTTTCCTGTAAGTGATTATTTCTTTTTCTTGCGAGCTCATCTTGGACTTTCACCTCATCTAATTCACCATTGTTCTGCTCAGATTGATTCAACTTCCTTAGCTGATCACAATACATCACTCTTTCATTGAAAACAACATCACGGCTCCTGATTACCTTGTTAGTTTCTAGATTCCACAATATGTAACCAAAATCATTTGAGCCATAGCCAATAAATGTGCATCTCATAGACTTAGCATCAAGCTTCTTTCTATTTTTCTTAGATATGAGAGATCAAACTTTTTACCTGTCCATGCCTCTTTTGGAATACCACCATCCAGAGCTGTAGAGGGTCCTCTGTTAATCATGTATACTGCAGTGTCAACAGCTTGTGCCCAAAATTGTAAGGGCAGATCGGCATGCAATCTCATACATCTTGCACGCTCCATTATTGTCCTGTTCATCCTTTCAACAATTCCATTCTGCTGAGGTGTCCTTAGAACCATCCTTTGCCTATGGATTCCATGCATGTAACAATAATCTCTGAACTTATGACTACAGAACTCACCGCCATTGTCTGATTTCAAGCACTTTAATCTTTTACCTGTTTCATTCTCAACCATAGCTTTCCAAACTTTAAAAGTATCAAATACATCAGATTTCTTTCTAATACAATAGATCCATACCTTCCTTGTGGCATCATCTATGAAAGATACATAGTACTGTGATCCTCCAATGGAAGCAACCTGAGCCGGTCCCCACACGTCTGTGTGAACAAGCTCCAACTTGTGCCTCTTCTTAGTAGACCCAGTTTTGAGAAAACTAACCCTTTTCTATTTTCCAAATACACAGTGCTCACAAAACTCTAGATCTATGCCTTTTAGATCTGAAAGCATACCTTTATACTTAAGAATTGACATCCCCTTCTCACTTATGTGGCCAAGCCTTGAGTGCCATAATTTAGCGTCCACATCTGAAGTAGATAATACAGAAGGAGATTTGTTAGTAACACAATTACACAAATAAAGAGTACCTTCTCTCTTACCTCTGGCCATAACAAGTGCACCCTTGGTCACCTTCCAAGATTCTGTTGTGAGAGTTACTATACAACCCTCATCCCCTATCTTTCCTGTAGAGATCAAATTTCTCTTCAAGCTAGGTACATGCATCACATCTCTCAACACCCATGTGTTGCTATTCTGCATCTTTAGTTGCACTTTACCTTTTCCAATTATTTTACAGGGCTCATCATCCCCTAGATACACTATTCCAAAATCTCCATGGATATAGTCATTGAAATATTCCCTGTTAGGAGTAGCATGAAAAGATGCACCAAAATCTAATACCCAAGATTCTATATTATTATGCAGAGAGAAAATTAAAGCATCTTGTGCAATACCTGCAATCTTGGCTTCTTCCTTTCCTTCGTGCTGGTTGTCCTCCTTAGGCTTTGACCAACAATCTCTACTTATGTGCCCCATCTTTCCACAATTCCAGCATTGTGGCCTTCTGCCATTTCTAGATTTAGATCTGCCTTTCCCCTTTGATTTGGATCTTGCTCTGCCTTTCTTGCTCTTCTCTTTCTGCCTTCCCCTGCTCTCAAAACTTAAAGCATTCCTGAATGCCTCTTCTGTGCTTTTCCTGTGTATTTACTCATTCAAGATAACACTAACAACATCCTCTACTTTCAAAATATTTGATGCAGATGCAATATTACTTACTGCCATTACTAAGCCATGCCAGCTTTCAGGCAAAGAACATAATATCAAAAGAGCTTTTATCTCATCATCAAACACTATATTCACTGAACTTAATTGATTCACAATACCATTGAAATCATTCAGATGAGTAGAAACAGATCCACCTTCATTCATATGCAAATTAAATAACTGCTTCATAAGATATACCTTATTGGAAGCTGAGAGTTTTTCATACAAATTTGCTAACGTAGTCATCAACTCTACCGTAGACTTTACCTATGATAAATTGGATATCACAGTGGATGCTAGACTCAGTCTTATAGAACCCAGAGCCTTTCTGTCAAGAACTTCCCATTCTTCATCCTCCATGTCTTTGGGCTTCTTTACAATACCTCCTAACAGTAAGTAGCGATCTTTCTGATACAGATAGTCCTCTATCTGCATTCTCTAGTGTTGGTAATTTTTGCCATTGAACTTTTCCATTCTCAATTTACTTTCATCTGCCATTGCTTCTCCCACTCAAATAGAAATCCCTGCAGAAACTCCTATGAGAACCTGTAATCAATACACACTACACAGATCTGAACCACTTGTTAGTGAACCTGAACTTTGATACCAATTATCAAGCTCTGAACCTGTAACCAAGGCTCTGATACCACTTGTTGGGGGATCAAACCAACAATAGATTACAATTGTGACAGCAATAAATGTGGAATTAAATCAGATTGACAAGTAATTAGAATGATAATAGCAAGAACAAGAGATACAAGAAAACACCCTGAAAACTCGTATTAACAAACTCTTTACAAAAGGAATACAATTGAAGAAAGCTTCTTTCTTCCACACCTCTCCTAGATGTATAGATCTCTCAATAGATCTCTATTCCTCAAGAGCTATCTCTCTCAAGAACAATCAACTCCAACAAGCCTAGATTGATTCAATTCTGTACTGTTCTTCATACACCAATTCTTCTACAATTACAATAAGCTAGGAAGATCTAATTCTTCATATAGAATTAGGAGACTTGAGCATGTACTTCCAACAAACAGTTAAACCACTTAAACAAGGGCTCTAAAAATAGTAATGCTAATAATAGAGACGTGAGCTTGAGTCTAAAACTCAATCTTATCATGCAAACACTCGCTTCTGTCCACGAAAATAACTTTTTAGACACGTAGGTAACCGACGTCAATTCCTGCTGCTTGTCTGTGACAGCCGTCGGCCGATTCTCTGCTGACGGCGGCGTCTCTATAACTGCCTGTGACCGACGTCGGTCGCTCCTAACCGACGCCGGTGTCTGTGTAGACCCGAACCTGATAATGAATGCTCCTTGGTGAAGTTTTTAGCTCCACACCCTAACAATATATATATACACACACACACACACACACACACACACACACACACACACACACACACATATACATACATACATACATGTGTGTGTGTGTGTGTGTGTGTGTGTGTGTGTGTGTGTGTGTGTGTGTGTGTGTGTGTGTGTGTGTGTGTGTGTGTGTGCATGCGTGCATGCGTGTGTGCATAAGTTTGTGTATAAATATCTTTTAAAACAATTATCAACTTGATGGAAAATAGAATTATTTGCTTCTTTGCATATGCATGAATTTTCTGATTATATTTTTCATTATGTTTCGTTTGCCATTTATTTGGCTTTGGAACCCATATCTATGTAGGTAACATAGTTAGCTCTATAAGATTTATTTATTCATCTTAGGAACCTCTTGTGAAAACATGTTAATATTTTTATTATTCAAATTTTTAGGGATAGTAATGATGTGGTTTGCATGATTTTTATGACTAATTACCTTATTTTGAACCATTATACATTATATATGAATTGTTTAATGAATTTTTTTAATGTTCAAATCAATTAAAGATGTAGATGGTGACTTGTGTAATGTATTATTTTTGTTTTATATTATGATAATTTATTTACATGTAATTTATTTTATACTTTTTTTTTTAATTCATAAAAATCATTATCATGATGTCCACTAACTCCATGATAAGTAAAAAATGATTTACCATTAATATTTTCTAAAGGAAGAGGTGGATGATAATAATTAGGATGTAATTTTATTAGATTTTTATCCAGTAATATACTTAATATATCATGTGGATGATTACTAGAATTAAATTATAAATGGTGAATTTTACATTGTGTGAAGGAATGATTATGATTAATAATATTGGTAATACATTATATTTATTAATGTAATAATTTAATATAATTGGATTTGAATACAATGTTATGTGTGAAGTTGTAAGCACTATTATGTGTTTGTTGGTTGAAAAGGGATTTATTCTGTTTTCTTTAATTACAGTTGTTATAGGTTTTTTCTTTTATTTTTTAATAAATGTGTAAATAAACATGAGGTCAACTAATTTTAAAATTTTAGTTTTCGTTATGTAATTTAATGTAACCATTCAATTTATTTGACACTTGCATAAAAAAATTTTATTCTTCTAGTAGTAAGGACTCATAACAAAGAGAAATAAAAAATTCAAGAGCATAATAAAGTAAAATAAATTTTATTTGATAAACTATACCTATATAAAAAATATATGGAACATATAAATTAAGTAGAGGATGAATTAGTTGGTGCATAAGATTCTTAAATCCTAAGATAAAATCACAAACTTACTCTAATTTGCCCTAGTGTAAAAAGGGTATCTTTTACTAAGTGACCTTAGGTCCTTTATTTTGAATATACTTTTATTAAAAAATCCTCTTATAGTTATATATAAGTATTTAAGCATCCATTTGGGAGAGATTAAATTAATGAACGGGAACATACCTGTCATCTTTTAGTAAATAGTTGCAATAATAGTTAAATACCATTATAACCATTCATAATTTATAAATAATATCTAAAATGCAAAAATGAGTCTTGTCCTCCATAAAATTTGGAAAATATAAGTATTTTAATGTTAGAGGGTATAGGTACATATAGAATGTTACACACAATATGATTACCATTGACGACATTAGAGTCGGTTAAAACATGATAGACCTTATATTTTAAGGATAGTTTTTGAGATTTGCCTTTCAAAAAAAATTAATTAAGGGTATTAATTCTTGGGATATCATGTTTAGGTTCTTAATGGTATCATTTAAAGGTTTCAGTATAATTTTAATAATTTCCATGGGTATAATATTATGAATAGGATAAGAAAGAGGTATAGGATAATATTAGCTAGAGATACAATATTATTAATAAAAGAATGAAGAGGCATAATATCTTCCTATGGAAAAGGATATTAATTATAATTTAATGTATTGGTGATTCTTAAATTCAAATATACTTCTACTAGACTAAAATAACTAGCATTATGATAACTTGAATTAAAATGTTCACACATTTTTATTTGAAAGGGGAATTATAAATATTATCATTAAAAAGAACATTATAATTGAATAACATATTATTAAAATGAGTATAATGTAATACAAATTATTATTTTATTATTATAATAATTTTCCTCATCACTATATTACTAATTATAACAATCATACAAATCCTTGTCATGATCACTATAATTTTCATTTAGAACATTTTAAAAAAATAACATTATCATTTTTTCCATGAGAAGGGAGTGAAGTATGATTAATTGTAGGTTTAAAATCCTTTTTTATGAATACATTAATTGAATTTAACTAAAAAATATCAAAATCATTCAATGTTGTATCAAAACGGATAGAAAAATTAGGTGTTATAAGATAATATTCCTCGATGTTGAAATGAGGTTATGATCTAATAGATAATAGATATTCATGATTGGTAGGCATTGTTTAAATTTATGGGACACATATATTTTATTTTAAATGAAATCATGAGGAATATTTTAAAGGGTAAAGTAAATAAGGGAGCAAAGAGGACTCTAAGGGAGACTCCAACGTGGAATCTAGATAAGAATACAAAGGGGAAACTAAAGATGTGAGAAAAGAGAGCTCTAAAATAGATTCCATTTTTGAATCTAGAGAATAAATGAAATGAGAAGCTAAATAAGTGATTAAATATAACTTTAAATTATATTTCAATGTTGAATATAAATAAGAATTGAAAGGGGTAACTATAAATTAGATAGAAAAGCAATTTAGGTGTATGAAAATAGGTGAAGTCAAAGTACAATGTATGAAAGGAATAAAAGAGGGAAGCTATTAGTATTACTATGTATAAATTTAAATTTAATGGTATATATACCTTCAATGAGGGATTTTTAAGTGTAAATAATGAATATAGGGAAAACATCAAAATGGAATCAATAGTTGTGATGAAAGAATAGTCTAGAGGAGATTCTAAAGGAGAAATACTGTATGTGACCAAAGTAGAATATAAAATAAATTTCAAAGGGTAATAAATATGTGTGACAAAATAATAATTTATATTATTTTACAAATGACAATCAATAGGTTTATGTGGATGTGGCAAATGGTAAGAAAATTTATATTTACTAGTGTAAACATTACTAAGATTATTTTCCAAAGTGGTTAACCTTTTAAAAAATAATAATTAAAATGCTTAGCATGATATGATAACAATATAACTAGAGAATATACACCATTAAAATATTAAATTTGACAATCCATGATATATATTCAAAAAAGATATGCTTTAAAAAAAAAAAGTAATCTATCAAAATAAACTAATGAAGATGAATATACTACAAGATGAAACAAGCAATACTAAGGACTATCGATGTAATGTAAGAAAAAATAAATATTACTAAGTTGAGATAGGTAAGGATTTGAGTGATTTTTAGTCTCTCAAATATACTTTCTCATTCTTTGACTAGTGTCAATCCAATTTTTTAAAGTATTAAATATAGAGGTTTAATCATGCATATATCCTACTAACCTCAATTTTAAGGGTATGTTTAGATTAAATTAACTAATTGATACACTCCTCTCATGTACACCATAAATTAAATGGATATTATAGGATTTAT